>VWZD01008530.1:280838-299283 GCA_013396695.1 Sakesphorus luctuosus
TCCAGCTGGATCCCTACAAATCTGTGGGGCCTGATGGAATTTATCCCAGAATCCTCGAAGAGCTCTCTGATGTCACCGCAAAACCCCTCTCAATGATTTTTGAGCAGTCTTGGGAATGCAGAGAGGTACCTGCTGACTTGGAAGCTGGCAAATGCTGTCCTGATTTTCAAGAAGGGCAAGAAGGAGGACCCTGAAAACTACAGGCCTGTCAGTGTCACTTCAGTGCTTGGTAAAGTTACAGAGAAGATTATTCTGGGAGTTATTGAAAAACACCTGAAAGACAATACTGTCACTGATCACAGCCAGCATGGCTTCAGGAGGGGAAAATCCTGCTTATCAAAACTGACTTCCTTTTATGACAAGGTAACCCACCTGGGTGATCAAGGGAAGTCAGTTGGTGTAATTGTTTTGGATTTCAGTAAAGCTTTTGATACCGTCTCTCACAGGATCCTTCTGGACAAACTGTCTAGCACACAGCTGGATAAACACATCATGTGGTGGGTGAGCAGTTGGCTCATGGGTTGAGTACAGAGGCTAATACTGAATGAGGTGACATCAGACTGGTGACCTGTCACTGGTAGGGTTCCACAGGGCTCCATCCTGGGCCCTGTGCTCTTCAACATCTTCCTAAATGACTTGGACATATGACTGGAAGGGATACGAAGCAAGTTTGCAGATGACACAAAACTGAGAGGAGCTGTTGACTCCCTTGAAGGCAGGGAGGCCCTGCAGAGAGACCTCAAGAAATTAGAGGACTGGACAATCACCATCCATAGGAAGTTAACAATGGAAAGTGTCGGATTCTGCACCTGGGATGGGACAACCTTGGATGTACATATAGGGAATGAGATGCTGGAATGTAGTGCCATGGAAAGGGACCTGGGGGTCCTGGCTGATGGCAAGTTGAATATGAGTCAGCAGTGCCCTCGCAGCCAGGAGGGCCAATCGTGTCCTGGGGGCATCAGGCAAAGCATCGCCATCTGATTGAGGGAGGGGATTATCCCGCCTGCTCTGCACTGGTGCAGCCTCACCCTGAATATTGTGTTCAATTTTGTGCACTGCCACATGAGGAAAGCTATTAAGCCATTAGAGAGTGTCCAAAGGAGGGCAGCAAAGATGATGAGAGGCCTTGAGGGGAAGTTGTATGAGGAGCGGCTGAGGGCGCTTGGTCTGTTCAGCCTGGAGAAGAGGAGACTGAGTGGAGACCTCATTGCAGTTACAGCTTCCTTGTGAGGGGCAGGCACTGATCTCTTCTCTGTGGTGGCCAGTGACAGAACTTGTGGGAAATGCCTGAAATTGTGCTAGGAGAGGTTTAGGTCAGATATCAGTAAAAGGTTCTTCACCCAGAGGATGGTTGGACACTGGAACAGGCTCCCTGTGGACATGATCANTCTGATTGAGGGAGGGGATTATCCCGCCTGCTCTGCACTGGTGCAGCCTCACCCTGAATATTGTGTTCAATTTTGTGCACTGCCACATAAGGAAAGCTATTAAGCCATTAGAGAGTGTCCAAAGGAGGGCAGCAAAGATGATGAGAGGCCTTGAGGGGAAGTTGTATGAGGAGCGGCTGAGGGCGCTTGGTCTGTTCAGCCTGGAGAAGAGGAGACTGAGTGGAGACCTCATTGCAGTTACAACTTCCTTGTGAGGGGCAGGCACTGATCTCTTCTCTGTGGTGGCCAGTGACAGAACTTGTGGGAAATGCCTGAAATTGTGCTAGGAGAGGTTTAGGTCAGATATCAGTAAAAGGTTCTTCACCCAGAGGATGGTTGGACACTGGAACAGGCTCCCTGTGGACATGATCACAGCACCAAGCCTGCTGGAGTTCAAGAAGTGTTTGGATGATACTCTCAGGCACATGGTGTGACTCTTGGGGATGATCCTGTGCAGGAGTAATGGTTGGACTCGATGATCCTTATGGGTCCCTTCCAACTCAGCATATTCTGCAATTCTGTGATTGAGTAGTAATGTCATTGCTGGAGATGCGAAGTGAGAACTTGTAGGTTATTTGTGGACATTTCTCGTTGTGAAATACAAATCTATTTGAGTGCCTTTTGAATTAGATTAATTTACCATACATTGTCAAAGAGAAATCAACCAATCACTGGACAGTGACTTCATTGTGTTTTTGAATGATGTGGATTTTATATAACTCAATACTAGTAAACAAGGAGCAGTATGCAGACTGATGAAATATCTCATGGATAACCTTAATTTGATACTAGGCTTGGTAAAACCTGTATTAGTAGAGTTCTGTCCCAAACGTTCTCACCTTGTTAAACTGGTTCCAGTATGAAAGCCATTTTCAGTGCAGGAGCCTTCATTTTGACATACAGTTCTATCCTAGGTTCTCTGTTGATTTATAAATTGTCTCCAGTTGAGGAAACTTTTTGTCAAATATCGAGGATTTCAGTGGATGTCAAGTATTTTATGGATCATTTTTTGTGACTCTCAAATTTTTGATGGGTTTTTAATGGGCCTTATATATTGGTAGTGGTCAGCAGCGGGGAAAAAAGCCATCAAAAAACAAAGTAAGGGTTGGGCGTTTTAAAAACATATTTTATAATTTTATTGCACTGCCATCCATGGCAATTGCTGATATATGTGCTTCAGATACAAATGAAACATATCTTCAGACAGCTGAATGTTTTCTGTCTGCCAGCCTAGAAATCAAACTTTGCATGATACTACAGAAATTCATCTTTTTGGGTTTTTTTTCGTTTGGCAAAATGACTTGGTGGTGAAATTGCTTTAGTCAGCTCTGCTTTCCTATTTTGATCTTCTTGTCACTTTCTGATTCAGCTGATAAAAGGATGTGTATTTTGTCAAGAGAAATATATAGACACATCATTCTTGTTGACAATAGAAGAGGGTCACAAAAATTTCATCAAGGGAAGCTTCTACATTACAGCTTCTGTCTTGCAAAAAATGTATGTATGTTTTAGACTAATTCCACTGATCTTGAGGAGAGTGCTTACATGGTGCCTGCCCTAAGAACATGAGCTTTCTTATTGCCTAAATATGACTTGGTCTGTTGATGTGAATCAATTACTGCTTAAAACAATACATATATGAATCTTTGGGCCTGTGGTCTGTCTTTTGCTTATGGAATTCTTATATAAGCATGTAGGTAAAAATAGGCTCATTTTCAGAATTGCTAATTATCAACAACAGCAATTAACTGGAGGCAGTGTTGTTCAGGAAGTTAAGTTAGTATTTCTTAAAAGCCTGTATATACTCTTAGGTGCTGTACCTTCTCCAACATATTTGAGATGTGCTAAGCATACTATCTCAAATAGCATTTTAAAAAATGTCAGTCTTTGCTGTAATTTTACCTTTGATGCCTGGTTTCAGGGGAGAACTCTTGAAAAAAGAAAGAAAAGCAGTTGGGCTATTTCACTGCATTATCCTTACTGTCTGTTTGCTTTAATAAGCAAATTCTGTTTTGCGTTTTCCATTGTTAGAGAGAAGCTTATAATCAAATTCAACACTGATTTTTTCTGTTTTCATTTTGCTGAATAAAACTGAGGTAAGGGGAGGATGGAGATTCATAAGGATTGAATTCTGAGAGGTAAAAGGCAAGATATAAACAGCTTTGTTTCTCATTGTTACTTTGGGGTCTATTTGTGCTGAATTGGTGTAATCCATCCAGGTCTACGGCACAAAAACACCAAGCAGTATAGAATCAGAAATGACAGGAAGAGTTTAACTACCCTGTTATCTCTGAAGGTTATCCATCCTGTTGTTAGATACATGTTGACGGCATAATGTGAGTAATTTAGAAGCAGTGCAGCTCTTGTTCAGACTTCTTTGTGCAAGATCTTTGCCTTTGCAACCTTTAGTCTAGAACACCTTAAGAGCAGTAACTTCACACAAACCCTGAATCTCTCTTGCATCGAAAGCTCTTCACAGTGTTCCAGCAGTGTAAAAAGGACTTTAAGGTGTTCATAATTCCTTTTTTTTTTTTGTCATACGCTTCATAACAGTCAATCTCTATGTAAAAAGACAGTCTCTCTGAAAAAAACTCAGCATAGATGAGAACTTATGTGTTTTTAACAATTAACTTGTTGAAAAATCTTTTAAATGATGAGGTAGAGATACTCTCTTGTGCTTTTGAGTTATTAGAAAAATGTTTCTGTGTGCTGAAAATAAGTAGAATTGTAAAAAAGCCTCGACAAAACAAACAAAAAAAATAACCCGCAAAACCAAACTAAAAGTATTTTAGAGAAGAGGTAGGAAAGTAGAGATTTACAGATGTAGAGGGAAATGTGCAATTAGAAATGGAAAAGCAATTCAAATAGGTATTGGTTTTGGCAGTTCTCAGACTATTCTGAGTACAGTGTTCTCTGGACAACAATCCTGTTATGAAAAAGATCTCACTATGCTGACTTTGAGGGTGTCTTCTGATCATGAAAATAATCATATTCACAAAGTCTGCTGTTATAGATACACATTTTTATACATGCAATGAAAATGGAAGAGTGTATCTAAGAGCTTTAAAAAGACAGCATAAAAGGAAAAAAACCTAGTAGTTAAAATTTTAAGAAACCTGACAATATTTTGAGTTCCCAGCCCACCATTTTTTGATATGTGGGCTTGAATGCTGCACCAGTTCTAATGGTGTCTGTAGGTGCTGTTCGGAGTGAACTCCAGAAAAGAATTTAGGATTTGGGGCAGGGGAAGGAGTCAGTAGACTACTGCCATATGATTGCTTACTGGTGAAGTTTTGCCAGTGTTGCACCTAGCTGAATTTTTGGTATTCACTTAGATCCTATGAGTATTTGGCCATGGGCATTTAACAGAGGAATTAACATATAGCCTGGAAAAGCTTTGAGAAAGGTGTTACCTTGCCTTTTTAGTTGTGGGTATGAAACAGAAGTCTCCTAATATATATTGTAATTTTCAGTATTTTTACATCTAATTTCTAGGTTCCTGCCTCTGAAGCTTGATCTAGTGATTGGACTAGATCTAGCAGCTGGACTTGATCTTAAAGGTCTCTTCCAGTCAAAATGATTCTATGATTCTGTGTGTAGCTGAAAGTTGTAATAGAGTTCTGTTTTGATTGCTCAAACAGAATAGGATATGTGTTAGTTTATCTGTTGTTACTGGGTTAATGCAAAATTTCTCTTAATGCTGTTTTGTCACTTTCATAATGTAGTGCCTATGAATTCAGAAAATAGTCTGTGTAATTTTTTTATTCTACTGAAGCAAAAATTGGTAACTGCTGATTTACATCTCTGACATAGTAACAAATGAAGTATCTGTTTTAACAAAAACATAAAGTGGCAAATATAATTAGTATTTTTAAATATTGCTCTGTATCACAGTGTTGCTTTGGCTTTCTCTGCAATTCGACTTCTCCAAGATGCAAAAGTTTTTAGGATGGAAGTGACATCTTTTCAGGAAGAAAAGGAGTATTTGGTATGTGTGAATGTTTGTTTTAAACTCATCTTTCTTAGTATCTGAAGTCTTGTATTAAGTATTGGGTGATTCTCATCATACTAGAACATAGTCATTTGCATTACATGGTTACCATTAACCTTGGAAGAAAATGATCTTTGACATTCTTCAGATATCTGTTTGCCTAAGGTGTACTCAGTATGTCTATAATCAACATTTCAGTTTGTATTTGGTTAGGAATCACAGTTTTTGTTTGGATACTCTCAAATAGCAGCACTGAAATTCTCCTTTTGTTTCAAAACCCCCAAACAACCAGGAAGTAGAAAAAAACCCCTATCAGGTGAAAATCTTGTATTATTTAGTTAAGGTATTTCAGGTTTTTTAATTGAAAACCTACTTCAGATTATTCTCTTTCAAAGAGCCAGACTGACCAGTTCACATCATTGCTGTTTGACATTGAGCAAGATTTTAGCTAACTGCTGTTGTCCAACACTCAGGGATACTGACCTGTGCTTTGGAAGCCTCTGGGCAAACACTGTTGGTCAGACGCCACAGCGAGTCAAACTGACTCACATAGACGGAGCAACTGAGCAGTGAGGCCGGATTTTGTAATTAATAATGCGTAATGAGACTGGGCTTTCTTGCATGCAATGTAATTATTTCCTATCTCTGTTGCATATCAGGGTCTTCTGCCTCTCCGCACTTGCTCCTACATTTTCTTAGGACATTCCTTTAGACAGTAACTGAGCTATAGACGTTTTTTTCTTCATTTGCATCAATGCAAGTCAATCATGATGGTTTTTCCTATAAGTGAATGGAAGTGGTGCATTGACCATTGCTTGCTTGCTTGCTGAAACAAATTGTGGAATACAGACTGCAGAATTTTAGTAGTAGAAAGACTGTTTACAATATGTGAAGATGGCACAGGGAGTTGAGCTGGGAATTCTCACAAACAGTCCTTGTACTACATTACACTAATACTTGTTTCTAAACACCAGAAACGCAAAAAACTAAAAATCAAAAATTAAANAAAATATGTATTTAACCTTCAAATAAACTTTTGTTTAGAATATTTTTATTATTTGTGATATGTTTGTATTAATTTGATTTATTTTAGATTGATGCTGCCCTGATACTTTGTTTGTAGTAAAGTATGTGACTCAAAAAGTAACATTTTTCTTGCTTTTGGAAATTATTAGGACTCCAACATTGAAGATGTTCAAGTGCCTCACAGTGAANATTTCTTTGTAGTTACTAATGAGGTACCAGAAATTGATATTGATTGTGTTCTACAATTAGACTTTTATGTGCCTTAGAATTTTGTGTAGTGTTTCTGTGGTGTTTGAGAGGAATAAAATCCAAACTGATACAATTATTCTCCATAAGAGGATATATAGATATATTTACGATATATATATAATATATATATATAGATATACTTATGATATTATGGAATTTCACATAAAAACNTTCTGGTTTAGATTTTTGAATTATAATGGACAAGTGAGCCTATTCAAACACAATTCTTATTCAAAAATAAAAAATACTAACATTAGCTCTGGGACTGTATTATCACTGAACAATGATTTTTATTAAATTCATCCAATCCAATAAGAAAAATATATTTCTGAGTACCATCTCTCCCTAGACCTTGTAAAGAGAAAGTATTATATTATTATTCATTTAATGGTCATTATCTTTTGATAAATCATTTGCATGTAAAAGTTTCAAATGTTCTAGTGTAATTAAGTATGCTTGTTTTAAAGAACATTGTTGCTAAGCACTTCTAATTTTAAAAGTCTCAAATTATATTTTTTTCACTTTTTTATATCTCTGATAAATGAAATGTTCCTATAAAGCTTCTAAAAATGTTACAGATTAATTTTTAAAACAATTTTAAGTGAGATATTACAAAACACATTTACTGCACTTTGGTTATGAATAACATGTTTTTCATTTCTTAGTTTTCTGAACTCAAGATAAACTCTGATGCTCAATCAAGTATCAAAGTCATAGACTAAGTCTGTAGCCAGACTCTTATTTTATCACTTCTGCATAATTCCTGTGAAGGCTGTTACTATTTTGGAATCATAACTAAAGTCAGATTTTTGAGTATGTAGAATAGATCTACAATATATTATTATTTATGCTAGTGGTTTACATATAAACATACATTTGAATAAACTTAAACAGAGTGCAGTTTAGAAACTAAGTGGCTTTTCTTTGAAAAGTAAATTTAACACAGAATTGATGAAATAGTAACTGTGTGATCTATAATGTTGTATTTTCTGTAACTTTTTAGTGTAGAAATGACTTCTTAGGAATGGCAGAAGGCACAATAAAGTATTTTCTATTGTATTTTTACTGTTCATATATTCTTTTTAGAAAATGATGTGGCTGAGCGCAGAAGTGTGATAAAAGAAGTAATACTAGAGGCAGAAGCCTTTGGTGATACTGAGATCCAGGCTGAAATGATGGTGCAAGCTGCTCTTCTTGACCTGCAAGAAAAACGTCCCGTGGAGGGCATTAAACTTCTTTTGCAGGTTTGAGCACAAAGGAGAAACTGGTCGCTTTTCTTTGATGCATTTTTTGTGTAGTCAGAACAGCTGATGGCAGCATTAAATAAGCTTGAAGTAGTGCCTCTAAAATAGATTTTTTTCACTTTGTGATTTATCCTCCTAAATAGACAGGAAAAGTAGTAACTACTTTGGTTTATGTTGTTTATGTCCAAACAGGATATCATCAGTTTACTCCAAGAGGACACGTTTATTTCCCCTCCAGCTTCTTTGACTCTCGTGAAGAGTATGCTTATGCTGGCAGACATACTAACACTGCAAACAGCAGAGGATACAGAACACTGCTCTTCTGCAGTGAAACCATTAAACTTACTTGTTTTGGCACATGAGCTTACTATTAAAGCAGTGAGTATATATTGATGATTTACACAGCATTTGCAAATCTTTCCAACAATCTTATATATTCTGGAAGTTATTTTAACAATTTATTAAAAAGCGCTATTTGTATTAACTGATCAGTTTTACCCAGATTAGGATAGTGTAAAGCAGTAATTCATCTTACCAGTTATTTATCCATACTCATCATGCACACTCATGTCTGTTGTCTGGTATTTTTACACAATTAATAACAAAATACTGAATATTTGCAAAATGCACAAAACAGAACACTCACTTTTCCCATTTGATAGCATGTTCATACTCAATACCTCAGGCAGGATGTACATCTCATTAAATTTCTATTTCTTGAGCATCCAAGTTTAAGAATTTAACTTTGTATCTTAGAATAATTGGAATCAGGACAATCTATGTAAAGTAGCATGATGTTTTAGATTGACAGATTGTTACTAGTGGTATGAAGAAATAAGTTCTATGTCAAAATTTAAATATGTATGTGCTGATTTAAAGGAAAACTGGCAGAAGAAATGAACCCAGATCAAGAGAGATTATAAATCAGAGTTATGATTTAATAAAAATATGACAATAAATGCAATGACACAAAGAGTAATTGGTTTTAACCCACAAAGCCCAGATGTATAACCCAGCACCCTGGGGCACGAACAGAATGGTGTTTGTTAGCCCCTGTGCTGAGCCTCACGTGGTTCCCCTGCGTCCAAAATAAAAGGAAGGGAAAAATCTGTTGGTGCAGATGACGGTCACAGTCTGGTTGAGAGTGGGGGTTGCAGTCCTGTTGTGGTTCTGGTCCTCCTCTGGATCTGACAGGTGGTCCCAGAAGTCCCCAAACCCCAAGATTATATACCCTCAGGTATGCCCAGTACCTCCCCTGCGGGGGGGAGTTCCACAATGGGAGATCTAACTCTGTCATGGGATATTTTTGGAATCCGTGATGGCCCATTAGCAGACATGACCCCTCAGTCTGGGTGTGAAGGTGTTAAAGACTCCCCAGAGGGGAGTTATCACAGCTCTTATCTCACAGGTTTCTTTCACACCCAGCTCGCAGCCTGAGGGGTCGGGTGTGCCCTGGGCAGCTGCTGCAAATGGTCCATTGTTAACAGTTCATAGGAAATAACGTGGAGGGTGTAGCATACACAGCTTTGGTCACACCCACACAGTGATAAACTGGTCTCGCCTGCTGATCTAGGACAGTGTAATAAAAAAAAATTAAAGACATGAAATCTGTGAGAGGAATGTATACTACTAAATCATTTACCTATTTGGTAATATAAAATTACATATGCACTTCTACTTATTCTTGATACAGTTTATAGAGAAAAGTTTTTGGATACAATTCTTTCCTCATGTTTCCTAAAACAGAAATTTTATCCATTGAAATATTTATTTCCTTAAGTAATAAAGAACCTTATTAATCACTTCAGTCTCCAACTTCCAATTGTGAGACTTGTTAGCCATCAAGAGGCTTGACACTTTACAGCATATCCCCATTGTCTTATCTCCATGAATGAAAAGTTTGACTGGTCCATACATGCTATTTTCTTTTTCTTTTCTGGCCTTTGTTGGATGTCAGATTTCTTTGTAGACATGACAGTTTCTTTCTAGGGCTTGGGTTAATTGTGAGATCCATTTCTTAGACTGATTTAAGGGAGTTGTCTTTTAAAAACCAAAGCCTAACATTATTAAATTCAATCAAGAGTTCATTAAAATTGTTTTATTTGCATCACCAGAGTCCTTTGCAATACATGTACAAACTAAAATAAAGGAGTTCAGGCATATCAAGTCCTTCTCTGGTGCTGTTACAAAACACATTTGAGTTCCAGGCTTTTGCAATGCCTAAGTTACTTTTTCAAACTACTATTTAATTTGTTGTCTGCAGCTTGATTTTACCTACCATACTATTTTCATAGATTTTTGCTTGTGGTGAACCCATTGAACAGCAAATAGAAGACAGTACATTGACTTGCCTGGCCTTACCTACAAAAAATATCTACCTGCCACATATTAACTTGCTAGCCCAAGTCAAAATGAAAATCGGTAAGAAAAACACAAGTCATTGTTACTTTAAGTTTTAGTTAATTTTCTTTCATATTTTATGCAACAGCAGATAAACTGATGCATCAGAAGTAAAAGTAGTAAATCATAGTTTTCATTATACAAATAAAGTATTTTGAAAACCAACAACAGACACCTGTTTGGCTCCATGCAATGTTTACAAGAAAGGTATAATTATGGGAAGTATAATCAACAAAGGCTTAAATATTAATGTGACAGCTTGATGAAACTGATGGGAAGTTAAAATTTTTTAAGTGGAAGCTAATAATACTTTTTTCACTTCTGTACTAAGCATTCTTTCTGTCTTCCTGTACATGTTCCATCTGTCTGGAAGCAGTTATATGGGGATTAACTGATGTTATTCAGTCATGTGGAGTAATACTGCTAATTCTCTATCCCATTAATATAAATAGTGCCTGTTACCATTGTCATCCTTTAACAACTTTTCTTGATAACTTTATGTTGAAGCTTTGAAATATGTTGGATGCTAACAGAACATAACCTTTAAGATGTGTCTGAGATTTGTTTCTGTAAAACAAATATATGGAAAGGGATATTGTCTCCATGTTCTTTCTGTTAAACTTAATTTGGGGTAGATCTGACTTATAATAGACTACAAATTCTAGAATTCACTTACTGCACTTTAGTACATATTGTGGAGCAGCGTCAGTTTATTCTGGATTCTTTTGCAGGAAGGTAAGATCCAAAACCACATTGGTGCACTCCACCCACTTTGTATTCAGCCCTTAGGACTAGAATAGAGGTAGTCCCTCTGAAATACAAGTGCTGTCACTGGCAGGTCTTCAACACCAGCTGATTTGCTCTAAAGATTCATTCTTTTGTTGTGCTTTACTGCTTGTCAGTGCAGGCATGTTCAAACTCACTCACAGTAATGATCATGTTTGACCACTTCATGCCTCTGAATCCACATTTTTAGGAATAGCCTACATGAGTATGAACACAGATGAATATTGGGGAGTACAGTGTCAGAGGTATGCAATACACCAAAGGAGCCTTTAGAAATTGTTAGTACAAAAGGAATTTGGGAATTTTGAAATGCTCAGAGAGGTTTAGGTTTTGGCTACAACTGCCAGGTGAAGTGAAGTTATGAAGTGGCTTACTGCTACTTTTCCATTTAGTTTGTGAAAGGGTTGATTTGTGCAGCTTGGGCTTCTTTTGGATGGTCTAGGTAAACCTTAATGGTATCATAAAGTTGTGAAACAACATTATACTTCTGCATTTATATCCATCAGTCACTTGGATATTTGGGAATTGGATTGTGACATTAAATATGTAACAGCATTTGTTCTAAGGAATTTGTTTCTTTTTGCAAAAATTGGTTGTCTATAAATACTTTACTAAGAACTGTCTTTTCTTTTTCTTTAGGAAACACATTAGCTGAAAAAGTAGCTTGTACAGCTGCAAGAGGAGATCCCTTGCAATGGCTACATGCTCTCAGACATTTAGAATCAGCACTGAAACTTTGCAGAGCATCTGCAACCAAAAAAATAGATATGGAAGCTGAACTGCTTTTTCAAATAGGTAAATAAACCCCTCTTTGTGATTGCCTTCCTAGGCAATGTTATGCATGTGGCCTCTCAAAATGGAGACATTTAAATCTAAAATAGAACTGGATATTTTTCGCTGTCTAGCTGCTGATCTCTCTCCTGTATTTAGTATCTCATCAGCATAGTTCAGGATGCATTGTGCTGCAAATATTTTCAAAACTGCAGTAGAACTTCTGTCATCTGTATGTTATCAGGGATCAAAGGGTGTAGCCAATGAGATTAAGGACATTATGTTTTGCACCCGGAGGTGTTGGTTTGTGAGGATCCTGGCAAGAAAGACAGTCAAGATGCTGTAATGTGTATCTTAAAAGGCCATTTATTGGAGTTAACCCAATAAAAGAAAAAGGAGATAGTGTCAATAATCTTATGTTCCTACAGAGGCTGAGAACCCCAAGTTGTGCAGTATTGAACACACTTCAGTCAGAGGGCAGCACACCACATATACCCCATCTGTGGAAAAGTTGCCTCATTTTGGTCTTTTGAGCTGTTAGAGGATTTTCTCAAGAGAAAACAATTCTATTCATAATTTCTACTGTCAAACAAAAAGCTATTCTGATAAGAACCTCTTGCTTCACCTTTACAGAAAGGGCAGGTGGTGTAATAACTGATACTGAGAAGATGCTGCCAACAGGCTCTTCAGTTACAGCAAGCTGGCTACATTTATCCTGTGGCTATGGGATGTACATAGCACAACACAGGCCTCGAAGGCCACACTGTATGTGCAGCACAGCACAGAGCAGGCCTGTGCCTGTGCATTAACTCCTGCACATGCAATGGTTGCTAGTTAGGAGCAGTAAATGTTAGGGGTCATTGTGATTCCCAATGTCTGATTATTTTATTTACTCTATGGAGGGAGTTGTTGCACAAGCATTGTGCATTACCTTTTAAATAAACTGGAAAATATGTTGCTTATCAGGAGGAGAATAGGTGATGCCTGTGTTGTTCAAATTTCCTGGATGGAAGAGCAGATTGGGTCTTACAAAAAAAAAAAAAACATCTTAAAAATCTACTTTCTGACTTTCTTTCTTAGGTAAGGTGGAACGCCAGATAACCGAAGGAGGTGATAACAAGTCATCTCAGGCTGTTGAAACCCTGTTGGAAACTATAAAACTCAGCCAGCAACATGATCAAAAATATGAGTAAGAAACTAGCTATACATCTTTCAAAATAATTTAAATCATACATGAATATAGTTTTTGGACAGTTTTTTTGAGATCTGGGTTTTGGACTTCTATTATGTAACATCCTTTATGTTTTAGAGAGTTTTCCTCTATTGCAATATAGAAGCTACTGTATATTTATTCTGTCATTTGAAACAAATGCTGAGCAAATTTAAAAGCATTTTTTTCACTACAGAAAAGTTACAGCTTTCTGTTCTGTTTCCAGTTTTGTACCTCTCTGTCAACACCAGGAACAGAGCTATCAATTAAACAGGGGTTTTATTCATATTTTAGAAGACGAGCAGTGGTCTGCCCCCTTCCAGATAACAGAAATCCAGCTTGAAAAGGTTAGCAGCCAAAAACAGTCAGAAGAGCAGAGGCAGAAGGAGCATAGGCAATGTGTTTGTACCAGATATCAGGACAGTGACTTTGGCATTAGTTATCAGTGTAGAAGATGCCTGAAGAGCTGAGCCAAGACAGCCAATAAATTCTGTCAAGCAGCTCTGATGCATTGGACTTTAGGTTTTTTTTTAGTTTCTTGACCAGTCTAAATGAATAATGTGCCATGTCTGGTTACAGACAGTGTAAAGGAAGCAATTTACCTTGCTTGTTTGGGTATTCTGTTACTTAAGTTAATGAACCAGAACTCTGAACAGAGAAACTGTGGCATAGTAATAAACCTCAACAAGCAGTCAGCATGATGGAAGATAGTACAGAAATGGACTGTGGTGATGTTTTGCAAGTTTAATTTGCTACACTTATTTAATTTGCTACTGTCTTTCTAAAAGAATGTACAGCAACATCAATGGACCTCAGCTTTCTTTTTTTAGAGAACTAAACATCCTGGTCTCATTTACACAAGCCCCGTGATATCTATGGGATTGCTTAATTAAAATTGTTTCTTGATGTCTCAAATTCTTTTTTGTTAGCAAACTAGAAAGTTAACTAAATTGTTGCCAAATAAGTGTAGAATTTGCCATCTTCTCTTTTAGTTCACTCTGTCTTGAGCTGAATGATACCCCCTGACTTTGGTATTTTGCTTTACACAAGTCATACCAAAGCCAGAATTTATTGTACTGTATAAACAACCAACTCTGTGCAATATGTTTCTGTCCAGAATAGTAACTACATGAGCAGGAGTTTGTTGCTATCCTTGGAAAAGTTAATTCACAGGGGAGATCTGGAGAAATCTGCAGAGCCAGGAGGAATTTTCATAAAAAGACTGTTAGAAAACCATAGGGAATAGAAATGTAGGAGGAGTTTTCCAGATACAGTGATTTTCAGCAAGTTGAGAGAAGTAATTCTGCCCCTCTGCTCCAATCTGGTGAAATCCCACCTGGTGTACTCAATCTAGCTCTGGAGTTCTCAGCAGAGGAAAGACATGGACGTGTTGAAGCTGGTCCAGAGAAGGGCCAGGAAAGTTATGACAGGGCAGGAACACTTATCCAATGAGAAAAGGTTGATACAGTTGGAATTGTTCAGCCTGGAGAAGAAAAGTTTCCAGGGAGACCTTATGGCAGCCTTTTGTACTCGACGGGGGCTTATAAATAAGATGGGGACAGAGCTTTTAATAGAGCTTGTGGTGATAGGACAATGAGTAATGGTTTTAAACCAAAAGAGGGTACATTTAGACTAGATGCAAGGATGAAATTTTTTACGACGACTGTGGTGAGATACTGAAACAGGTTGTCCAAAGAGGTGGTATATGCCCTGTACCTCAAAACGTTCAAGGTCAGGTTGGATGGGGCTCTGAGCAACCTGATCTAGTTGAAGATGTCCCTGCTCATTTCAGGGGAGTTGGACAGGATGACATAAAGGTCCCTTCCAACCCAAACCAATCTGTGATTCTCTGACTTTTGCTTGGTTTACAATAGTACTGTAAAAACTACTGAAAAGAGAAGGAAGCATAGGTGAAGAGCAGGAATTAGTGAGCACTGTCTGAAAATGTAAAGCATTCTGGTACAGAACTCAGAACTAAGAATGTTCCTCAGCTGAGCCCAGTGAGAAATCAATAGACTGTTTTTGTCACTGTGGGTATTTTTGCTGATTCTTGGCAGAGTTTGACTGAGGACCTATATCCAAATTCAGCCATATTTCGGGGAAACCAGGACAATGGTTATATGCCTTAACTTGAGGAAGGAAGAGGAACAGTACAGAAAGATCACTTCTGCTGCAAAATGATGCTTTTAATGCTAAACATTTGCAATTTATTTACAGAATGTTTGTTGCACATAATGCAAATTATATTTAATATACTGTGAATATATTGTTTGTTGAGCATACAGTAGGCGTGTTTTAGACTCACATGACTTAAAACAGGATGCTATGGCTTTCTGAAAGAAGATACACTTTAAATAGATGATGAGGGCTCAATGAATTATTTATTTGGTGAGGCCACCTGGCTAGTCTTATGCAGAAGTCAGATTGTATCATTGTGATGCTTACTTTTAATAGTAATGTTGATTGTTCTGTGTGCTGTTTCTTACAGGTTAATAAGACAGTCATACCTTGAAATAGCACTACTATGTTTGCATTTTGCCACAAATAATGAGGATGTATCACAGACAGACAAGATGGTGCCTTCCAGATCAAATGTATGTTTTCTCTCTTTTGAGTTGTGACTTCTTCAAAGCAAGAAAAGTATTTCTGCTAGAACATTGTGCATCTTGCCATATAATTACTTTCAGTGAGTTAAAAATCATACTGATGCTGAAAATCCTCCTAGAAAAATCACAGAAACAAATCATATAGTAGAGTCTGATCTTGTTTGATGTTTATTGCACTGACTGATAATATTTTAATATTTTTCTATATAAGATAGAAAGACACAGAACTACCAATGTTTTCGCTTCCAATTATGCATTAATTAATTTGTACCTTCCAAAGAAAACATAACATTCAGGCTTGTTTTTTTAAATGCTAATATTTGTACTTCACCAGATTTCAATTTTTCCATAAAAATATGAGTGACAACATGAGAAATGTGTCTTTAACTACATTTAAGTTCCTAAAAGCCATCAATGGAAAGCAAAATATGTAATATTAGAGAAAAGAGGTAATTAAGATTCCAAAAAGGGGAAAATGATAGCAAAACTATACACAGTAGTGGTCATAGTATGAGCTGCCCTGAGAAATTCTTTTCAGAAGAAGCCAATTAGTATGCTCTGGATAATTTTTTTTAAAATTTATTTTTAGCAATTAATCCATGGATTTACAATCACTGCCAATTCTTACAACTTGCAAATAAGACAATTATTAAGTAGGAGGACTTTTTTCTATGTTTAAAATATATTTTCCCATAATAGAATCCCAATTATGAACTGGTGTATAATTTTAGACTTCTTCTGGAGAACTGTCTTCTTCTGAGGAGGCTTTGAAATCAGAAGTCTACAAAGTACAAGCCTGGATTGCAATAAGAGCTGCTACACAGGTTGGTGAAATGTTCTGAAGAGGTGATGTTTTTAGAGGTTTTTAAATTTCATCTTGCGCTACTTATACAAGCAAACAAGACAGTGCAAACAAAACGAGTGTTAAGGTTTCCTGAAATTTCTGGCCTAGCTCTTATTTGACGAAATTAAAATGGAAGTCTGAATGGCGTGTTTAATCTCTCTTGGACAGATCTGACTCTGTTTAACTCAATGTGGATTCAGTGCAAATAAAACAGCACACAACTGGATATGTGTGCACATGTATTTGACATGTGGGTAGACATCAGTGGCATCCAGATGAGGATATCTGGTTTGAAATCACTTAGGTAGTAATTAAGCTGTCAGCAGTAATGATTTATGTAAGTATAGTGTGTACTGTATGTCAGAAAGAAATAGAGCATTTCCCTGACTTTTAAANAGCCCCCAAAACCAACAAGCCCAAACTCTTGGAAAGTTATCTGCCCGGGTACTGTATTCTAAAAGTCAAAGTCAGTATAACAAATTTTTCACTGTCTTTCCAGTCCAATTGATTACCATTTAGAGGTGCTTCCATTAGCTTGGTAGAACTTGGCCTGGTTTATTTCCAACTTCTGCATTTATTTTTCAGCTAATGGAGTTGATAAAATGGAAGTTTTTGATTAAAAAAACCCCCAAACAACAGTGAAACTTGGAATTCTGGGATAATGATTTCTAGATGTTATATAAACTACTAAGGCAAAATATCCATATTTCTTTTTAAACTGTTAATTTAATGATAAAGTTTTGGTTCAGTGGCTTAATTTCAATCATTCCAAGTGACTGATAAAGACTGAATTTCTCTGTCTGATAGCTACTGGCAGAGCTGAACAATGTCTGCTTACTGTACAGTGTTTAAACATATGTGTTTTGATTGGTTTATGAAAACAAGTGTTGTATACTAGGACTTCCCATCAATCTGATTGTTTTATAGTAGCTCCATTTGTTTATATACAGATCATTTTTTCTTTTACCAAATGCAGCAGGTGTTTCTCCTGATAGTTCTGTTAGCCAGTACAAAGAATAGAAAATGTAGAAAAGCAATAGTAGGCTAAAATATAGGAAGGTAAATTAAAATGGAAATTATCAGCATAGCATGCTAAATATTTCCTGTAAAACCCTTAGTGAAACACATTAAGTTTTCATCTATAAACAATGTGGCCATTTTAACTTTTGGAATTGACAGTGAAATGACAGGAATAATAGAGACATTCAGATTTCATAGAAGCACTCATAATTATTTTCTGGAAGTTTACCATTAGGAATTACTGTAACATAATGTTTGTTCAATTTGGAGTGAGAAACAGCATAAGAATTATGTAGGCTTTTGAGAGAGGCACGTCCTAATACAGTGAAAAAAATATTGAACATAAGCAGTGATGTAGTGCTACCTGTACTGGTATTTTTTCCTCTTTTTGCATAAGTATAACTTTTAGGCAGCACAAAGAAAAGATGATTTTTTGTTTTATTGCATAATCAAGAACCCATTTAATGGAAAATGTGCTTAATATCTAAAAGGGACTGGACTGAAGCCAACAATAAACATTTCAGAATATGTAAGTGTACTGAGTTTGAGTCAGTATAACTGTCAAGTTCAACTGCTGCAGTTGTGACTGATGACTCCGTGTATTGTTTCCATTTTGTAATTATCTTTTATTGAACAATGTATATAAATAATGGGTTTATATTCAAAATCAGAGAGAGAGAACACACCTTGCTTTCTACTCCTTTTAACTTCTTGCAAGGACCACTCAGGTTCCTGGCCATGATTTGAGAAACAATTTCTTTACTATTTAAACTAATATTAAAGCAAAATAGAAAGAATTTTCCTTGTTTGAAAAACATAACCGGGTTGACAAGTTATACGTTTAGTTACAAATTGGTCAATTCCAACA
>VWZD01008531.1:7880-71526 GCA_013396695.1 Sakesphorus luctuosus
AAGACAGAAGCATAATTATTCTGGCACGCCTGCATTCCTACTCCAGGCTCAGGCAGGCAGGGACTCTTTCTTGTCGGAGCCAGGAAGAGGAGCTTATCCCTGGAGATCATTGCCACAAACGGGTGTAACTGAAACCTGCAGCCATGCTGAAACAGATATTATCAGACATGTACATCGATCCCGACCTGCTGGCAGAACTCAGCGAGGAGCAGAAGCAGATCCTCTTCTTCAAGATGAGGCAAGAACAGATCAGACGGTGGGAGGAAAGAGAAGCTGCTGCGGACAAGGCTTCAGCAAAACCACTGCCAAGAAAAGGTAAGTCTTTGCCTCCTGGCTGCTTCACCCTCTGGCACATACCTGGCCGAGACAACTATTCCCTAGAAATAGGAGGTAATGTATCCTTAGTGTAATTTCTTCTCCCAGGGACATTAACAGGCTTATTTCCAAATCATAGCTAAACCCACCTGCAATGGGGTAGTTTTGGCCAGGCCGACTATGGTTTTACTCCTTGGCCCATACACTCTGTTTGTGACCAAGTTGCTCAACATCCCCAGCTAGGAAGAAAGGGCTTTTTGGCTCCCAGGAGATATATCCCATTAAGTTTCCCACTAAATGGGACCTCTGAATCTGTCTTTAACATTGCCATGGATTTGAATATCTGTCATGAGGCACCGTATCTGCAGGGCAGTTGCCCCTGAGACTTTAGATCTAAAGTCCCCTTTGCCAGGATTACATGCTGGCTGCTAGGAAGATAGCACTCTTCTCCCAGCATTCCCCCATGTGCCCTGTTTGCAGGTGGTTCACCCTCACACAGATGGGGAGGGCAGTGATCAGGAATTAAAGCAAAAAAAAGAAACAGTAGTGAGCCTTGCCCCTAGACTCAGAAATGCCTCCTTTATTGATCTGGCTTCAGTAGCATGGAAAAATTGGGAAGTGTGGGTTGCTTCCCAGCCAAGCTTTCTTCATGTACAGTTGCTTTCAGAGAGGCTCTATCATCAACAGCAGCCAGCAGGGAGGACACAGGCTCTGCAAAGAGCTACCCAGCAGACAGCATTTACCAAAGAGCTGCTTCTTTTCCAGCCAATGGGAAGTCTGTGACATGGAAACTTGGCGCTGACAATGATGTCTGGGTCTGGGTGATGGGTGAGCATCCTTCAGACAAACCATATTCAGCCATCTGTGAGGAGATCCAGGCACAAAGAGAAAAGTGCTTGGTGAGAGAGCAATGCAAGGAGGGCAGGTAAGCACTCTTGAGCTGGAGGACTCAGTGGGCTGACATGGAGGAGAAGGCTTTTCTAGGGACCCAGAGGCTGAAGTCTTCTCTGAAGGGGCTTTGGTTACCACAGTCACACTGAAGTTACAGGCAAAAGGTACATGCAAAGTTTGGCTTTCTGTGAGGACACACAATACTGACAGAGACCAGCTTCAACCTGAGACTTGCTCTAGCTCGTTGAGCCTCCCGTGAGATGGCTCCTGTGTGGGACCCTCTACAGACCAGAGGAAATGCCAACACTGTTATTGTGGCAGGTGATGAGCTTGGATCACACTGATTCACCAACAGGTGCCCATGTACAGCCAGCTGACAGTTATTAAGTTATTAAGTCATTAAATTAATTACTCCACCTACTTGATTTGGAGATATAACTGCCCATACACATGTCACTTCAATACAGCACTGCTCTGCTTGTGTGTAGCTTCCTTGCAAGATGCTCAGAGAGCAGAAAGTGACTCCCTCAGGTTCCTAAGTCCTCTCTCTCTTGCATTTCAGAGAGACTAACTCTTCTGTAACATGGTCTCTACACTCACAACCAGGACTACTGGGTGAGACAGATCTTCATGGGAATAAAAAAAGCACTGTGGAGAAAAAGGAGGAACATGGGAGAAAAATAATTGATACAACAACAGGGAAAAGCCAGGAGCTCACAAAGGTAGCCTTCCCCTTTTTCCATAACTGTCAGAAACATGTATTTTGAGATCTAGGAAATGTAGCAAATCCTGCTTGCTATAAACAGAAATCTGAAGGGAAAAAAGGCATCTCTCTGTTAAGGCTACTCTTCTGTAGTCAGAGAAGAAGCCATGCTGTTACATCCTTCCTTAGGCCTCGGGAGGTCTATGTGCTATTCTCAGCCAGAGCAGATCTGCTCTATAGCAACAGATAAGTTACTGTGAATTCCTTTGTTTCTATTCTGTGTGGGTAAAATGAGGGGTGCAGTACTACGCTCCTGCACTGTGGCTGGTTTTGATGGCTTTGGGGCAAGGCTATCCCGGGATCTTAAATGCAAGGTCACATCCCTCAGACAAATCACCTACTTTTATAAAAGAACAAATAAAAATAATTTTATCAGCGTCATGTGACATGCATAGTTTAGGTGGTTCTTTGAGGTTTTTGTCTTCTAACATAGTTAGAAACAGATTATGGCCTTGATTGCACAGGACAATTCCAAATACAGTAACTATAGTGTCTGCTTTCCTGTGGTGTTCCATTATAGAAATATTTTTCTCCAGCAATAAATACGTTTTACTTTTTAATTGGTTACAAAAAGCCATTTGTAGAGAACTGAGAAAAAGATGAGTTAAATTAACTGTCCATGCAACCACAGTTGAACAGAAGGGACAGAACACCCTGCCAGTTTAATGGGAGAAGTCCAATCTCATTCAGCAGTTTTCATTCAGCATTGAGTGAACTTGTATGAGTGTATATTGTTTTATCATACAGCCACCCCATATTTCAGTATAAAAAGCATGATAACAGAAGGCTGGGTTTTGGCAAAGCACTCTCCTGCTGCTACCAAAATAGTGAAGGGAATTTGGAATAGCTGTCTCCTTTATCAAAAGCCTCTGAGTCACATGGGGTTTTTCTCTGCACTGTTTGCTGAAGTTGAGCAACTTATGTGGGAGACTTTTTTTTCAAAGGAAGTTATTAGTCACAGCTGACAAAAAAGAAAAAAATCTAAACCCCTTTCAAAGTCGTGCACATGGAAATAGAGCAGGGTTGTATATTTTCCTTTTTATTTTCCTGACATTATATTAATAGTAATTTTCCCCATATTTCTGGGGCTTTTGCTATTAGAAGGAAGGATGCAGATTGAAGACATGGAGAGGGGCTTTTTACCACCTTCTGCATTCAAATGTTTTCTCCAAAATCTAATTTCCATTTAGTTCCCTCTTAACATGAGGGATCCAGTCATCATGCTTTTTGTTGCAGGGATCCTTGCTGATCTAAGAAATAAAGCTGCTTCACACACATTTGAAGTTCTTAGCTTCCTGGAGGAGAGGGAAATTGTAAAGCCATGTTCATATTAAATATTAGCCAAGTAGGTGATGGAACTGAAATGAAGTGTGTCCTTGGTAAGCAGTGTAGTACAGTTACCTCATTACTCACTGTGCAGTGGGAGCAGGCTGGGACCAATGGGGAGGTGGGTGGGTGTTTACTCAAAGACAAATCTAACTGTTCACCTTCAAAAGCAGGTCTCAGCTGGAAACTGCAGTCAGGGTAGCTAGACTGGTTTGCAGGGAAGAGCAAACATGACATATGGAGCTAGTTGGGTCAGTTTGTTGAACAGGAGTTTGCAACACCCCAGCCACAGCCACAAACAAGCACAGGCAGGGAAAGTTGTGGATGGTAGGTTCTGTAAAGGATTGCTTTAGAGGGAGGGAGGAAAGGGACTGCTCCCTGGGAGCACTTAGGGGCATTGCTTAGCAAATCCAGGCATGCTTATGCTGATCCTGACACCTCTGAGTTCCCCTCCTGTGGTATATAAGGCCTAATATGATGGAAATAAACCAACATTTGTCAGAGAAGACTGGCAAAATTTGGTAACAAAAATCACAACTGCTTCTGCATTATACACCTATTGCTCCAAAAGAAGAGCAATTGTATTAATGTTGCATTTATATCTCACCTCTCTTTTGCCCTGCTCAGAGGAGAACCAGAGATGTTCACCAGATGCTGGCAGACTGCTATGTGAGGAAGCATAGCTTCCAACAGGTAAGTGGCAACATACAATGATCCTTACACATTGAGTAGAGCCCAGGATTTATCCTAAAGTCCCAGTCAGCCTCAGAGCCTCATCTGACCCAAGAATGTTTTCGCCTCTTGGACCAGTTTTATCCAGTGTTGTGATGACTTCGTGGTAATAAAAAGCAGGCCAGCTTGGCAGACTAGGGACTAGCAGAGGGAGATGCTCCCGATGATTTCTGGTAGACTGTTTTCCCTTACTTCCTCTATTGTCACCTGCAGTAAAGACAGGGGTCCTGTATGTTGTTGAAGTCAGAGGGATTCACAATAAAGCATGGAGTTCCCAGTATTTCTAGGCTAGCTAGAACGCAGGATTAAAACCTGCCTGCAACAAAGCTGAATGTACTGTTTCTTTCTTAGGCAAAGCAAGCACAGAGGAGAAATTCTGAAGAGACCACAGACCCACAGGAGGCAACACCACAGAGCCACCCCAGCACAGACAGCCAGAGAACGTTGCAGAAATCGGATGAGAATGAGCCTGAATGGCAGGAATTCTGTAAGATCTTAGGATGACTTCTTTCTATGAGGATTGAGAAATCCTAGGGCTTTGTGGGGTCATCTCAAACCATCTCCTGTCACACTGGAACTGAATAATAGGTTGGTGGGTGGAAACTATTGCCAAGAAATACAGCACTGTATTATCAGAAATATTTTTGAGTCCATGCAGCATTGAGACTAGAATTGGGCAGGGAAATGGAAAACTTTTTCTACTGATATTTTCTTCTTAAAACAAGCAACAAAGGAACCACATGAGTATAGCCAGGATAATTAAACTAGAAGCTGGCATTTTGCAGGACTTTGCAGTAACCATTACTCTTAAGTACAAGGATAATGGGTGACAAGGACAAATTAAAAAGGGCTTCCCTATCATCCAAGCCTGATTCCATCTAAGCACAGCCTTACTGTACTGTCTTATGTAATGAATCCCAACAATAGGAAGGAAAAGGGCAAACAGTACGAAACTTGAAGTAGCATCCATTGCTGCTGCCAAATACTTCCTGAAATAGAATGTGATCCATTTTTTTACCAGTTCCTCCCCTGCTGCGCAGTAGATGGCAATGCTGTACCACCAGTTGTTTCCACTTCAGGCCAGGGGTTCCATTTTTCTGATTGTAAAAAAAAAGAAAAAAAAAAAGTTGACTGGCAAGCTGGTTACTCCTACAGACTCCAGGGTGACCTAGACAACCAAGGCAGTTTACAGAAAAACAAAACAAAACAAAGAAACAAACAACAAAAAAAAAAACCAGAAAACCCACACACAGCCAAGTTCTCCACTTTCCATAACAGCTTCAGCAAGACTCCCTCTCATCCTCCAAAATGGATAAGCACTTTCAAATCCTTCAAAAAATTGATTTGTAGTAATTTCAGCAGCTTTAATTCCATATGGCTTGCCCCCCACCAGCTTACATGAATGGCACTGCAAAAATCTGTATCTGAACCAGGAGTCAGCATCTGAAACAAAACCAAGAAGTCTCTATGAAGAGACCTGCTATCCAGAAAACACCCACAAATTTTTAATCTCTTGATGTAAACAAAACTGTACTCTGTTAAGTGGCAGATGCCACTTAACACGTGGGAGACACGTGGGCAAATGGTCTCACAATTGAGTTAATCTTTCAGCTTGTGAAATGGGTGATTCTTCCACTTCAGTAAGCAGGAAGATAGCCAAAGGGCAGCAAGCTTTAAACCTGCCTGCTTGTTCGCTCCTGTAGGACTCCTTTTTTGTTCCAGTGCAGAAATCCAAGGCAGCAGATGAGAAGCGACGCTCCCTTGCACGACAAGCCAGAGATGACTACAGGAGACTTTCACTGCAGGGCATCCACAGAAGGAAGCAGGCAGACATTTCCAAGGGTGCCACAGCAGGAGATCGGCGACCACTCCAGTATCCACCTCTTCCCCCCAAGCCTAAAATTCTACCTCCTGTGATGGCAAATGGGAGAGCAGTTAGGTAAGGAAGCTCCTGTGCACCATGGAGGAGAGAAGGGATGAGATTCTACTGCTCTAGCATGGGATGGTTGAGATGGGAATGATCAGCTCTCCACTTTGTGTGGAAGAGACACTCCAGAGGGGAAAATACAGAGCCTAGGCTGTGTTCAAGACCAGGGTGTGATGAGGCCTTCAGATGTTCAATCCTGGAGGTTAACAGGTTTATTTAGTAGAGTATCCTAAGCCTGGAGTGCATAGAGCCTCTGTGATGCCAGATGTCCACTGAAAACTATATTCCACACAGCTGTACTAGTGTAAACTGCCTGTTTAGGGCTGTTTTTAAAATCCTAAGCAAAAGGTCAGTTCAGAACAAGGACTCAAAACCTATTTGAACTTGATGCACAAACCTCAGTCTTTTCTGACAGGAAAGAGGGAATCATGAGAACAATCTCCAATTCCACCGAAGAAAGCATCATCAAGTGGTTCAAAGAGGAGCAATTCCCTCTACGAGCTGGCTATCTGAAAACCATGGACACAATAGCACCTTGGTTCCACGGTGAGTCCTGAGCATTCCCACCCCAACCCAACTGTTTAAGGAGTTGTTTCTGCTAATGTGGCTGCTAACACAGGCTGGGCTCAGGAATAAAGCTCCTTCTTTACTGGAATCAACATACAACACACTGCAATGCCATTCTCTTTCCTAACACAGAAACTGTCCTTTTGAGCCCTGCACATTTCTCATTCATAGCTGGCCAAGTCTGGCACAGATAATACAGAGCAGTTACCACATGGCCATGGTCTGTTACAAGCAATGACAGGGCTGTTCTTCCTGGGCTACTAGGCAAGAAAACAGTGTGAGGGATGGCAGTGCCATGGACTGTGTTTAGAGCAGTAAAGCAGATTTCTTGTGACAACTGTTCTGGCCAGTCCTGCACAAATACTTTTCTCCCCTCAGTTTTGTGTTTTGGTTTTGAATAGGTATCCTAACCTCTAAGAAAGCAGAGGAGCTTCTGGATAAAACAGTACCAGGGAGTTTTCTGATCCGGGTCAGTGAGAAAATCAAAGGCTATGTGCTCTCCTATCGGTCTGTGGAAGGATGTAAACACTTCCTCATTGATGCCTCCAGTGATTCCTACAGCTTCCTTGGAGTGGACCAGCTGCAACACTCAACTCTGGCTGACCTTGTAGACTACCACAAGGTGAGCATCTATCAATTAATTCATTAACTGTTTAACTGCCTTAGGGCACTTTGGAATAGGAAATAATAGATTCAGTTGTTTTGAAGTAGGTAGCTAGACCCACTTTAACTGTTGTTGGGTATCTTCTGTGCTGCTCCAGAAGGGTATGTCAGCCTGATAGGTACACCTCAGGTGACCTAACACATCTCAAACACCTTAGAACCCTCAAGCATGCAGAACAGCTTGCACACAGGGCTCAAATTACTTACATGCTACTTAGTAGAAAAGTTGATAAGGTAAGAAATAACAGCATACTCTCGCAGACTCCTTTCTTTTGTGTTTTCTCCACGGCTGTGGGGTGCTGGCAAGTTGGGTAAACAAAAAGTCCTGCTTGCCTCCAGCTTCAGCATGAGAGAGAACAAGGTATCTATAATCTCAAAGCACGCAAGGTGTGATACTGAGCAAAGATAAAAAATAGAAGGGAAGGAAGAAGGTTGGCAGATTCTTGCAACAATAACAACAGTGTTTGCCAGCACTGACTGTGGTCACATGGGCTCCAAGGAGAGCCTGATCGACTGTTAATTCCTTCACTGCAAGATCTGCCCAAGGACAGGACAATAATTTTGTTCATAGGTTCATTTTAAATCCCTGTTTCTTTTAATAAGTGCCTAGCCTAATACAGACATGGCTAAACAAAACTGGACATGAGGACAATATCTATGTTCATTTGCTCTATGGAGCTTTACCTGAGTTACCTGAACTTGCTTCTTGCATGGTTGTAACAGTTCAGGCGGAAATTAATAAACACAAGAGTTATACAGCTATTGATTCCAGAGCCAGGGGATTTAAAACTTGGCTATGCATATCTACATCAAAGATAGAGCCATGCTCACAGTCTTCAAAGAATCCTACAGACCCCCTGCACTACAGTAGATGTGGACAGACTGAACCCACTCTGCCAAAGTGTCTTGGCGAGTTCTGCTTATCATCCACTGGGTAACCACGAAAGAAGTCAATTCCCCATCATGCATCTCTTGCCAGGATGGAGAACGGCTGCAAGCAGAGACTGTACTATCAGGGAATTCCCTGGTTAGAGCAGGACTTGCCTGAGCAGAGGGTATGTGCTCACCCCAGGCTGCACCCTTATCTCTCCCACAAACACAGCCAGAAGCACATGGTCCTTCTTACCTGCACCTGCTCCATCACTTTCTAGGCAGGGCAGCACTTCATGTCATAGAAGCTGTAGTTTTCTATAAGATGAGCACAGCTCTTTCTGAGAACTGCCAGAGTTGTGTCTCCGAGTTATGACACTGAGCACAGACACTGTTATGAAGACAGAGGGCACCCATTTGGGTCCTTCCCCGAGTTCCCCAGGGCACTGAGCTGTACCACACAGTGTTCTGAATGACTCCACACTGTAATAGAGGCAGAGAGACACTGTCCACCCCATGAGGTTGTGACAGGTAGGGTCTGTATGAAAGCTGGTGTGTGATCATATCCTATATCAACAGGATGAACCCATCACTTCCTTGGGAAAGGAGCTGTTGCTTTACCCCTGTGGCCAAGAAGACCAAGATCCAGATTATATCTCTCTCTTTGAGTGAACCTGCCAGTCTTGCTGTGCAGCCTCATGCTTGTATTCACAAAGACTTAACTTGGAACTAGAGCTGCTGATGCTTACCTGAAACATTAAGTGCCTCTATTTTATATCCTTCAAAACAAAGCATCAGCCCATCAAGCTGCAAAGCACCTGGATGTATCCTGCACAATGGACTGAATGAGCTGATGAAGGAATCGATTGAACAGCGAGATACTGCCAAGGATTTTCAGTAAGGTTTTGCAGATTTCTCGAGGGAATTCTGTATTCAAGATGCCTTTTATTCTTGAATGCAACGTTGTATACCATCTGGGAAATAGATTAGTACCTACAGTTGAATGAGATCATACCTTCCTGAACTGGAGAAGGAGAGGTGAATCGATCTTGGTATGTAATTTGCATAATGTGAAGCTTAATTGGGAAAAATGCTGTGTCCTTGGAATAAGGGACATTCAAGCCAAATATCCAAGCAAATCCTGAGTGCCTTTCAGTGAAAGGTGCTCTCTGTGATGAGGGATTTTCATAAAGAGTGCATTTTTAAACTCTTCTAAAGTCTAAATATAGATCCTCACTCTTTTAACCTGTATTTAAATCCCACATAGGCCTTTCTGCACTGAGAGGGATTAACCTTTGGAAAGGGAAAGAAGGGACAGAGGAATTTGTATGAAAGACAGGGCTTAAAAAAATGTAGGAAGCAGCACCCATATCAGTATTAATACAGTTTACAGAAGAGTGTTTGCCAGTAAAGAATGGTATTTTCCAAAATGGAGTTATTTATTTTAAGTTGTGTCCAGATTACTGTGATGCATCTGGTGTAAGCTTCATCATAGAACTTGTTCTTTCAATGTAATATTCTCTCTTCTTACCTGTTATGCTGCTCTTTAAATATGTCATTCAGAATATTGGGGGAGAGGCTGGAGAGAATCACATAACAAATTAGTCCTCACCCAGATTCCCTCATGTTGTTGCACATGACAAACTCTACAGCTGAGGGTTGTGGTGAGAATCTGGTAACATAATTTTTTAGAGACACAACCCTCAAATAGTGAACAAGAGTCAACTTTGTTTCAGTTGTTTACCTGTTTTTACCTGTTCCCTTTTTTCTGTTAGATCAGGACTACTTTTATTAACCGGAAGAAGCAGTCAGATCCTTCGGTCTTAACTGATCTGTGTTTTGCAGGATACAGATTAAAAGAAATTGTAATCATCTGGTCTTAAAATTTACAACTATGCTGATAGGCGGTCTCCATTCAAGGAAAGGGGATAACTGCACTCCAGTTACAGCAGGTGTACTTTGCTAGAAATAAAGCCTTGGTGTAAACTGAGATTCTGAATGTAACGACACTCGGGCACTGCAAATGACTTAATCAACTTCTTGAGTAATATATCACATTTATCAAAGAGATAATTCCAATATAATCTGCATCAATCATGAGAAGGGGTGTTAGATTATTTGTAGGGGGGTGGAAAAACCCTCCTTCACTCTTCATGAACTGTTCATTTTAAAAATATAGACAAAACGAAAGGTCCCTCAGAGATTGAAGACAAAAGTATCTATTTTCACGTAATGAATATGCCATAGCTGTTATCCTGCTGAAGACAAATCGTGAAGTGTTTTGCATACCTATGGGCTGTAAAGACTGAGAAAAAAAAGTGTAAATGCCTCTAAAAAGGCATTTTGAGAGGCAGGGTGTTAAGTTGGAAAAATAAGGTACAGGTTGATCTGGCATGCACACAGCGGGACTTGATCAATTTTAGTTCCAAGATCTATAGTAAAATTCCTCAGGGTTTGGCCTACTGACCAGTGGACCACTAGCTTCACATACCTTTATATTAAACTACTTATTTGCAAATGTTGTCTCAGTACAGCCCAGGGAAAACCACTATCCATGTTCATATCTATCCCATGTTTGAGAGTCATGCCTCAGTTTTTCAAAGATTCTCAGCTTTACCTGTTGTCTGTGAGGAAATAAACATGAAGTTTTGTATCTACATATTTAGATTACTATATTGACTGCAAAGGCAGCTACCTTGCCAGAACAGATGCCCTCAAGACTGACTCTTCTATTGCTCCAAAATCTAGTTACCCTAAAAATCTGTGGAGTAAGGATGATGTGCAGCAGTTGGGAATCAAGGGTGCTGTTGTGTCTTTGGGAGTTTCTATGTGGAATCTTTCTTTCTTCAAAGGATGCTGTGCAAGGATTACAAGTGTAGTCAATTTGAAAATTGCTTGCTGGAGTGATCATGCATCCAGCAAGGATATGGCAATTTGTTTTGCAGTCATCAAAAAGTAAAGCAAGGAGTCCCTGTATGGCCTTCCCACCTGCACAGGGGCATCTCTAGTCCCTCCTCAACCAAGATTCAGTCAGCTGCCATTCTGAGAAGGAGCACAAGCTGTTTCTGGGACAAGGAAGGTAGAGACCTTCCTAGCAAAACCTATGGTTCTGTTGGCTGCTCTCTTTGGATTTCATAATTTTCTAACTCATCTGGAAGATCTGAGAGAGCTCCACTTGATTCACAAAAACATAGATAACAGCAGCTTCCCTCTCTCATGCTGTTCTTCACCTGTCCTATCAGTTCAGTCTCCACTTTTGAGAGAGCCCTGCCAGATCTCTGCTATGGTTAGATTCCCCTGCACTGCGGTGGCCAAGGAATATGGGCCGGATCTCTCCATCATTGATACAATCTCAGCGCTTGCCAAACTGACTTCTGCAGAAAGAATTAAGGCAGGCTATGATTATGAAACTTTCATAATATACAACACCCAGTTTCAAATTCAGGTTAAGTGGGACTTTTGGAACAACTATTGCCTTGGAGCAGCTGAGTTACCATAACTTTCATATGCACTCAACAAGCCATGCCTGTCTCCTCCTGCTGCGTAATATTTGTAAAGTTACTTCATCAAAACAAAGCCTTTTATAAATAACTTATTATGTGTGCTGGGAACGAAACAGTTCCTCAGGGGATCTACTTGAGTGATTGCTGAAGTATCTATGGTACTTCGAGATTGAGTATACAAAGTTTCCATTCTTTATGTACTTTTGCAGTGGTTTGGACCCCTGGTGATTTTCAAGTGAAGTGCAATTTACATCCAACAAAAGACAAACATATAAATATGTCAAGGGAAAAGGTACTTACAGTAGGATGGTCTCTGTCTGTAGATTCTGCATGCAGTGCTTTCAGAAGTGCTTTTCCTGCTGCACAGTGGCACATCAAACAGTAGCTCATGCGTTGTTCAGTGCTATCTTTCATATTCCTTCCCCCAGCTTTTACAAGCCAAAAATCAAATTAGAATCTGTTTCAGACTGCCTTGAATTAATCTGAAGCTATAAAACAAAGAGGCTGCTCAAAGAAACAGTGTTTAGGTAAGTAAATGGCATTTTCAAGCCCATGCAGTTTTTGTTGGCTGGTATGTATTAAAATGATAACTAGCAGTCATCATTAAAAGAAAATGATTTATAAGAGCACTAACTCAGACTGTCAACAGTTTTAGGCAATTAAAAAAAAAACTATTAAAAATATGACCAATTTTTAGTATTAGTACCTATAATTACCATAAGAGAATTTGCACAATCCAGTAATCCATCACAAAAATTTATTTTGTTAATTACAAAAAAGATTTCTATGCCCTGGGCAAGACTCGGTATTTGGTTTAGAAGGAATACTTTGGTATAAAGTCAGAAAATGTTCATCAGTTTTGGTATCTGGCATTCAGAGTTTAAAGTCTCCTACTGAATCAGTACTGCAAGTTGAGATGTATTTCCTTTTCTTCAGAATGACAAAGCTTCTGCCTTCCAGTACGCAAGCTGTGTAGAAAAATCACTTGACTTATCTGAACCCAGTTCCCATCCACAGGAAACACAGATCTGTAGAGTCTTTTTCAAGTGTTGGAAGACTGTACTATTTCCTAGCAAGGCTAGAAGTAGAAAACCTGCAGTTTGACAGAATAATTCCCAAGCAAAACCAACATTATTTAAAAATAAGTCTTGAGATATATGTAGTATTTTAAAGCAGAAATACACAGTGAGATTCATGTGATACAGACTTGGTTCACCATCCACAGAGGAGAACAAACACTATCCCCCAATGTTTTTGAATCATCACACTTGACCAGTATGGTTTTGTCTTTCTGAATTTTGGAAAGTACTTTCTGAGATACCTCCTTCTCTGGATGAACTGGGAGTGCCCTGTTAGTGCACTGCTGCTGTCCCTGCCATCCCAGACCCTTAAGAGAAAAGGATTTTTAGTCACTCCAGCTTAACCTTTGTTAACAGCCAGATATTCTTCTCAGAGCAGGAGCTCTGTACTTGTTCAAAAATAGCCCTTTTTAGATATATCAGGTGAGATGTGTAAAATAACTCCTAAGTATTGGCCCACCAAAGGTCAATCCTTTAAATAACTGTACACATCTTACACACATTTCAAAGGAAGATCACATCCATTTGCTATTGTAAATACCACACCGGCATTTATGTAATGTTCATGGTCTCCATGACATGACCTAGAATCTCATCAAGTGTTCAAGTCTCCCCCAGAAGCAAGTGCTGAACAGTCAGCTAATGGAGTACTTAAAAGCCCCATTAGAATAAACACAAAAGCAAGGAGGACAAACACTTTCTCTCTTCTTCTTTTGCTGCCACCCTGCTGGAATTTTCTTATTCTTTCAGTCTCAATTCATCTTTTCTGATTAGCAACTCTTTTACAAAAACATCCTATAGTCCAATTCAGATGCCTTTTGCATCCCTTTCTGGTTTCATGTGTTCTTACTGCTCAGTTTCTGTCTGTGGAGATGTGTCTCAATCTCTTGCTTGAAAACAAGCATCCCAAGCTGGCCATGAGAAGCCTCGTTCATGGCCTTGGACTGCATGCACATTTTGTACTGCTCTGGGGTCAGCTCGTCCAGACACTGCTTTTCATGCCACAGATGGAAGAGACCCCTGACAGGTGTTCGGATCACGATGAGGTTGCTGTGAAGGTATTTGCGGTACAGATGTACATCTTCACCACCCCAGCCTTTAATGTCCAGGTCAAAGCCACCTGACACAAACAAAATCCAGAATAAAACTAGAAATATATACTAGGAAACTCAATGCTGTTAATTACACTGCAGCTGTTTTCTGGCTCCTGTCAGCCCTTTAAAACAGACAAACTGTGTGTGAACATCAAAGTGACCAAATTTCTTCGTTTTAAATCTTTCACTATCAGACAAAACTTTATACTGAGCAATGCTTAGATTCTGGTAACCTCTATGGCACCTAGAAATAGTCTGAACATCTAACCACAGCACTACTGCAAATTAATGACAGACACATCAGCCAAGGAAAGGGAAGCTGATCATCATTTTCTATGTTTTAGCAAAAACCCCCAGGTGTATTGAAGTGTACTTTTCTTACCTATGTTGATAAAATCAGATCTGTACTGGCAAGTCATCCCAAAACCAAAGTCTCTCCAAAATCCAGTTTCTTTTTTAATAATCTGCATGGAGGGAAAGGAATGTTGATATGAAAGCAGAAACGTTTTCAGAGTGAGCAGCAGACAAGTCCCTGAACGTGGTCGGAAATAGGAGCAATTGCCCTTTTATTCTTTCCCATGTGAATCCATGGCTGCTCCTGAACCCATTTTTGTGGATACTTATTTTATATATCTGCCCCTTAAAACAGCAGTGTTATTAGCTATCATGGATAAACCCCCTGTTCCAGAATAATCAGGTTTTGCTCCACTACTGCTGTTATAGATCAAGTAGAGTAATATCACACCACTCTCTGGAGCTTACTTCTTTGCAGGCAAAGCATCCTCCAAAATTGTTTCTTCCTGTGGTATTCAAATCCAATGTAAAAAACATACTGGTAAACCAGGGATGCCAGACTCTGCTGTAAGAGCATTTGGTGGCACCTGGATTGTGGACCTCAAGAGCTCTGGAAGAAAACAGTGGTTCTAATCTTGAATGCACAACTGACAGCTTTCTGGTTACCTTAATTTTGGCAAAAGTTACGAAAGTGGCAAGAGTAGTTTTCTGTTACAGAACTGCTATATCCAGGTAAAACTGAAGTCCAGAAATGTTAGGATGTATGTCCAATAAAAGCCTTTGTAAAAATGAATGAACAGTCTACATTACTGAGATGGACCATGAAAACATTAAATATGACAGGTAAAAATCAGAGCACTGAATACCATGGCTATAATTTTGAAAAGCAGATATCCAAGTATGAATCCCTAAGGTCATAAATTCATGCATGGAAGTGACCTAACCCAATATGGTGAGACATCTGAATGCTTCAAGGGGCTGGGGCAGGTATTTAAATCCTTTGAGAAAGCAGTACTTCACACTCTTGAAGGTCTGATTAGAAACCTATGCCTTAGCAGCTGCTTTGGAAAATCTTGACTTGCTTTGTGACAGAATTACAGAAGATGAGGAGACAGAACTTCTATTTCTGGATTTACAGATCCCAGTGTTCCCTTTTCCAAGAAATGCTCTTCCAAAATAGTCTCTCCTCATTCTCGTTCTTATCTCCTCTTTTGTTCATAAACCTCGTCACTTCAATTGCTTTTTTTTCTATTTTACTACTCACATTGCTACTGCTTTCATTTCTCATTTCTCCTTTCCTTGAAAATAACAACTCACTGAAGAAGCCAATTAAAAGGAAACAAGATTGTATCTGTCAGATCTGCACTGTAACGAGTCTCTGTACTGATGCCCTTACAGCAAGCCACTCTGATGCGTTAGCATTATTTTTTCCCGTTAGCGCAAGCGGTTGCTGCACAAATCAAATTCTATCAAAGATTTCCAAAGGCTTTTTCTTTTCCCTCAGCAGCCCAAGTACCAGGACAGACAGCTAACACTGTCTTGTTTTAATGGCGTAGATCTGGCCTCATGCCTGGGAACCAATGTGGGCTAAAAATATAAAAATCTGCATAAAAATTGTGATGGCTGTACTTCTTTAAATCAAAAAGCTTTTCTGATGTAAGCATCACATTTTATGACTCAAATATTAGCTATAAATATTTTCACAATCCTGACATCCTGACTTTGTGGACTTCATGCTAGCTTGAAAGTTAAACTCTATTTCATTCCCTAAGGACAATGCTTTCAAGCTTGAGGATCCCTGATAGGGTCTCATCAGAGACAGAAAGCCCACATGAATCCCATGATATTATGAGAACAAGTCTCCTCTGAGAAGAAAAAACAGTAGAAGGGATTTTCCAGACTCTTCAGTTAAAGGCTTTCTAGTTACATGTTTGATAACACAGAGAGCAGTAGACAAAAAAAAAAAAACAAACAAAAAAACCCCAACCAAACCAACAAACAAACAAAAACCCCCCACAACCAAGAAAACAAAAAAAGTATTTTTGAACTATCATTCTTCATTTTTAAAGAGGAACTGTACAAGGTGGGAGTAATGATGACAGAAGACTGGACTCAGACCCCAAGTGATCTTTTGCTGCTGTGACTGTTCCTGGGCTGACAACACTCCTAATTCCTACCTACCTTGCCTATCCACAGCAACAACAGAGGCTGGGATGCTCTGGGGACAGTGTCCAGCCTGGGAAACGATGGGCTCAGGTAAGTGAAGTGCCTGGCAGTAAGAGGGGCAGATGGAGCATGTTGGGACCTGAGGAACTGAATGAAGCTGCATAGCTGGCACTTAGTGGTACTAGTGGGCAGAGGACTGTGTCCCACTGACTCTGAGAGAAGTAAGAAGAACTTCTATCAAGCCCTTCAGTTCAAGACAATGCAACACCAGAGCACAAGAGAATTGAGAATGTCTGCAGTAGTGTCAAGTAATGGCTCTGTCACTAGCATTCATGTGAACCTCTCATCCGTGTGCTCTCTTTCTTCTTCACAACAACTCCTTCCTCATCAAGGAGATTCATGTATGTCATAACTGTATGCCTTCTGACAATGTTTTTAAAAATACTGCTTTGTTCTTGTACCAAAAATAAGAAGGTAAGATGGAAATCAATGGAGTTATGCTGTGTTGTTATCAGTGCCTGATGAAAGCCAGAAGGGACAGCTCCAAGCATGTGATTTGGCTCTGGGACAACATGGTATGGTTCAGAAACAAACTGTCTGCTCGCAGGCAGTTTAATCACGAACTGTGGAATGGGAAAAGCCTCTGTGAGGTGTTCAAATAAGTGAAGAAAAAACTGTGACTGCCTCTAGAATTTTGTTTTCACTGACTTATCTAAGGGTAGATAGGCTTTTCACAAATGTCAGTTCTTCAAATGCAAATAACTATTCAGTGCAAGGAAGAAATAAGAGTGGGATCAGGGACTGTCACCCCAAGACAGCACACCATGGAGGAACTGTTTGCTAGCTAGAAAATCCCTTCTGGCAGAGAAGACAGTTCAAATTCTTAGGTTCCATGTAAAAACTTCAAAAAAAGGTTAAAATAAATGGTACCAAGGTACTTCTCTGTGAAACATACCTGGAGAACTCAAAGTAAGGTGACTGTTGTAGTTAATTTTGTCTATGGTGGTCACTGTACACAAGGAATAGGGAAATGCTACCCAAGAGGACATGCTTCTTTAAAAATGCTTTGTTTAAATAAAAGCAGGCATTCAGAGAAGAAGGTACATACCAGCTGCTGTTCTAAAGACGGGATGGAATCATGGTGGCCATAAATTATACTGGGGTTATACTGGCTGAAGAGAACAGGATAAAACACCTTCTTCCCTGGAAATGACAATGGGTTATTTTTTTTAAGCTGTATAAAACACACTTTTGTCTCTTACAAGATGCTGTCCAGGCAAGACCAAATCCAGAAAAAGTCACACAAATTTTGCACTGAGCTTATGTCCTTTGCATGAAAATGTGAATGTGAGGATATAACTAACAAAAAGATACTGTTCCAGAAAGCAGATGCTGAAGGCAAAGGATTCAATCACAGCAGGAGCAGAAACTGTTACAACTGATTTACAACTGATTTACAGTAGCTTCATTACCAATTCAAAGGCAGGAATACTATGGGGAAGGCTTTATACAATAGGTAAAACCTATTTAAAGACAATGTATTTCATGAGTAGCAGTACCTGGCTGTGTGTTCAATCTGCAGGAGTTCAGGAATTCAGCTGTGAAGTATATATCCACATCGCAAAAAAAGAGAACAACATTGTTTCCTTTCCAAAATCGAGCACCAACGTCTAATCCTTTGCCTCTGGAAAATTCTTCATTCAATTGAATGAAGGTAAAGTTCTTGAAGTTGGCTGACCTAGAACGAAAATATTCAGCAACTTACCCTGTTCATATAGCTCTTAATGTGAGTCAGGGATGGGAACCCAATATGAAAGAATTAACCTGGAAATCTGTAGTATCATGTCTGAGAGCGGTTTGAGAGAGATGTCCTTTTTGACTCTCAGGGAGATTTCTCTGCATCTACAATCAAAGCTTGACCTATGAACTCACTCTCTAGCATTCCTGTCACAAACCTTCTTTGGGCAGACCTCACAAAAATCCCAACAAGGCTTAGATTGAGAAAAATATCTTCAGTATATCAATATAAATTACTTGTGATCATATCACTGTATCTGTACAAAGGTCTTCTTCCTACATGGAGATCATAACAAAAGGCTACAATGCCACAGGATCTTGACAAATGCAGCTAATGTAAGCAAACTCAATAGCCCAGAACTGGCCAAAAGCCCCCAGTTCCTGCTCTACTGAAATTGTCTCCACATGCCTTTGGAAGACAACTTTCAGTCCTAACAGTTAAGGCCACTTTAAAAAGCACTAAAGAGTTATCAGTGGGGAGGAGGGGGGAAAAAAAAAGCTGCACTGAGGTAAAATTGTCACAAAACCACAGGTATGGGACTCTCTGGGTAATACCGGTCTTATTCAATTTTAAAAAAAGTCATTTTCTCCAATGCAGTTTAGAACATTTGGCACAACTACAGTTATGTAGTCTCCACAGTATGATCACTGTGTATGAACAGAACACATCAGATGTTCAGGTACTTACTTGGAGGTATTTTCAAGTATCGACTTGACTTCATTCATTTGTTCTTTTCCAAAGTAAACCACAGTGAGGTGAATTCTCCCATCCTGCTGAATGCCCATTTGCCTAGAGAATAGAGACAGGTCTGTGACTTGTTCCAGAAGTTAACTTTCTTTGATAATCTACATCTGCTGGGGAAGGAAGAGTAGGGTGAAGCTTGGAGTCATTCCTGGGGGCATGATTCACAGACAAAGATCCTTGTCATGACAAAGGGATCACTGCCTCTGTGGGACAGAAGTCTATCTTTCAGGCAGATTAGGATCCAGCTCTCTAAGCATTGTTTGTTACATTAATAAGAGGACACTTAAAACAGGCCACCCAGTCCCAGGAAGATCAGGCAGGCAAAACCTCCAGCACCTAGAAGAACACAAGAAGGGGGATTTTTATACATACCCTTCCTGATAACCTTGATTTTTTGTAGCAGATATTCCAGAATTCAGATCTTTGGCATTTACTAAAATCTAAATATCAACCAGAGATCAAACCTGTAGCCTAAGGGTAAGTCCAATCAGAACTAACACTAGACACCATGCCTCACTTGCACTAAATTTAGTCAGCAAGAGTTCATCTGTAACCAGCAGAGAGATCAGCATGACCAGAGGGCGATTTCTCCCATCCTAAAACAAGCACCTATCAGATGGCTAATTTAGACAAGGAACCTATTTTTAGATGGCTGTAATTAGGCAAAACAAATCCCATTGTAGGAGGCAGTATCTATTCATAACACAGTCTTGTGGGCAGATATTTAAAGTTACATCTCCAATGAATAACCTCTGTACTGAAAAATAAAAGAAGTTTAAAAGTAACTATCCTGAAAGTGCAAATATATTTCCTTCTTGCTTCTTATTGCCATAATATTTTATCTAATGGGGCCTGGCAAAGTGTCTGGGACTACTGATTCTCCTTTTCGTTAGAAATGTTCCTTTGCAACTATTGGCATGAAATTGTCATGTTGCCACAATTGCATGTGCCCAATAAACAGACTGAGACATAAAAGTCAGGTATATGCAAATCAGAAACACTGATGACCAGACTATAATTGCTTTTACTGCTAATCATAATTCATTAAGCAGCCAAATGCCTTTCAGAACTGTTACACAGAAGTAGAAGTAGCAGTGAGTGAGGATAACTCCTAAAATTGCATCTGACTTTCCAAGTAAGAAAAAGCAAGGCAGCACTGTAGTGGAAACCTACCTGAAATTCTGCATGAATTGCCGAAATTTGCTGGCTCTCTTGGCCAATGGCACAATGACATTAATAAGTGTGTTAGCCATATCAACATTTTCATTTTTCACTTTCATTACAGGACCAAATGGACGGAATAAAACAATCTTCTTGAACTGATGTTTTGCATCTCCTTTGAAAGTCAGCTCATACAATGTGCCCTTATTTTTTTCTGTGCGGTATATCCCTTTGTGAAAACAAAAGTGAAGAGATTCTTGGATTAAAGGTGGGCTCCTGGGTGGAAAAACAGGATGCAATCTTTGGTTGCTATAGCTAAATTGAAAACACAGCATAGGCATGAGATATTTACTTTTAAACCAGCACACAATCCACCATCATTTGGAGGACCCTGTCACTCTGGCAGCGACACAGCCCTGGATTGCAGAGCTATTTGATATTCTCACAGGCACATTCCTAGGCTTGGCTAGGTTACAAAGCCCCAAGGTTACCAACTGCTCACAGTCAGTATGACCCAGCAGACATGCTGTCCTTTTTTTCAGACTGCTCCAATTGCACATTGCAGGCATGCATGGTAATGGGATGCAGAGAGACTACGAAAGGCAGCCTGCCTCTCTGCCATAGGAGTGACTAGGCCATCTCCCAGAAAAGCGATTTCCTGATGAGTACATAAATTTCCTCTGTTCTGGGAGGTTCTCTGGAAAGTCTCCTAACAAAGCTATGCAAGCAGGCCTCAGCAGCCATCAACTTCTCATCAACTTCACATGAGGACCAAACTGTCCTGCCTGTTACTCAACTCCCAAGACACATTTCCTTTGTGGCAATGATGCCCACTCCTGGTCAAGTAATAGTCTGCAAAGATGATGCTACAGAGTTTGTCGCAGGCTAGACCCAGGACACCATCTTGGAGACTGCATTAAACAGTCTCTAAGGATATTTAATTCATACAAATGTGTATTTATTTCCTGTATGGAATGAACTTTTAACATACTCAATGGGTAAAATTGATCCCATGCTGAGGGCTGGCACGAACTATAAAAGTCCCCATCATGCCCCACTGAAACACTGTACTCATACCTTAAATGAGATCAAGTTGGCAAAAAGGCTATAGATTTTACCCGTTCTAAATGATACTTCAGTCCCTACAGTGCATACAGAAATAAAGCTTTTTCACTGTCAGATCCATTAGGTTTAAGAAGGAATAATTAATGCTAATTCTAACTATTCGTGAAGCCCCTGTAAGCATGTTAACAACCTAATCAGTACAAAAGTATAATTGCAATGCCTTCCATCTCTTGAAGAAGTTAGAGGCAAACAAAAAAATGTCTGGAAAAAATCCCTCCTCCTCTTGACTTGTTTTTCTTTTTTCTTTCCTTCCTCTCAAAACAATACCAAAATAATGCTTTTTTTATTTAATCTTGTTCATTCCCTGATGTGTAACATTGCCATACATCTGTCAGCTCTGTCTGTATTTCTTGTGAAGATCTAGGTCAAACTTTTCATTGAACAGCAAAATGACATAAGCTCTTCATCCTGTATTGCAGCTTTTACATCAGCATAATCAAAGGGATAATTAAGTGTGATTTTATCTGGTGAAAGTTCTGTTGACCATCTTATCTTCACTATCATTCTGTAAGTGTTTTATTCTTAATGAATTTTTCAATTAGTTAACAATATATGCAGATTTACTGATCTGCTATTCACTTCATGTTTTATTTTTAATATAAGCTGAGTCAACAAATGCTCCAATCCTTCTAGCATAGCAGATGAATCTAGGGAGATAGCATCTCCATCATTCTTTTACTGCTAATCTTTCAAGGCTGTGCCCTTGACTCCTCCTACCTTTTTCCATATAGTCTGCCCAAGGTGCAGACCATGAACTACACCTATTATTGAACTTGAGATCACTTGAATGGTAACCTAATAGTCCCTTCATTTTCTCCTCCAAGGGGCCAGGGAATGGAAATCTGGGCCTTTGAATTCTGCTCCCCCTTTTATTCTTACAGAAAGCCTGCTGATGATCCAAGTGTGTTCCTGGGTGCATTCATTTGCTCAGGCAGTTTTTGAACACAGGTTTTACCAAGGAAGTTCGTGCTTGAAGGGTTAAGGCAACCTTTTCACATGAAGCTGACCAAAACTCCAAATTAAATGTGATTTGCATTTTCTCTAGAGAGAAATAGATAGGACTGTTTCACATGTTTGACATAGTCAATTGACATTTTTCATAATAACACGGGTCTAAATTAAATTAACAAATTTAATAATATCTACCATACAACACCTCAAAGTCTTTGCTTCTACATCCTCTTCTACCCCAGCCAACAAACAACAATCCCAAAAATACCACTTCCACAGAGATATGTCCTACACAATAAAGGAAGTCTTGACAAATAAGAATTAAGTTAAACCAGAATGTATGTTTGACCTGAGGGGGTCCCTTCTAATGCTATACACACAGGTGGCTTCTAACTCTGTGGGTTTGGTTTTGTTCAGTACTTCGGCTACAGCTGAAAGCAAGCAGCTTAGGTGAAGGCAAGGTTCCCTTGCACAAAATGGTAATCCAAGAATTTGAAATCCTAACATTTTATATTGAACTCTATGCAAGTTTAACGCCTGTAATTTGTTTTCAGTTTTTAAGCATCTTCTTTCCTTTTTTAATTACCATCTTTTTAGAAGCAGAGAACTAACTGATTTGCCCAAAATCAGGCAGTGAGCCTTGGAAATTAGTCTGAATGTCCTGAGTCATTCTGGGGACTCACACAGAGGAACACCCTGCCTTTTACAATTTTTTTTCAATTTCCGAAGGCACTACTTTATTTGTGCAACCAGTACAGCCAGTACTTTTTACATGATTCAGAAAGATGTGTAAAGCAGCCTCCATTCTAAGATCTGAGCTACGAGGAGAGGAAAAAAGTAGACTCAAAAAAGTAAGGAAAAAAACCTTTTTCCTGAAAAGATTGCTCCTGCAATGAAGGCCTTGGAAAGGCTAGATGTTCACTATGGGTAAAAGAACTTTAACTGATCATCTATTGCTTCCATTACAGCAGCTATGTTTCAGAATATGCACCATTCCTTTCAGAAGCAGGGAGAAAAGTTAAAGTTTTGAAAAGGCAATGTAAAAAAGTAAACAGGAGCTCTGGGTCAACTGAGAATAGCCCTAAAATGAAGAAAAAGTGAAAGGCAAAAGAAGACCTCAGCTCACTGGCTGACTAAAGAGCAATAAGTGTTCAGCCTTCAGAACAGCAATTTCCAGGGTTCTGTAAAGAAATGGAAAATACCTGGCTTCCATTCAGCAGGGCAGGCAAACAAGTTTCATCTACATGGATCTACGTGGAATGGGTAACTAGCAAACAGCCATGCATTCTTAACAAAATGCTGTTGGGTGGATGACAATTTTAGCCTCAGTTCCACAGACTACAGTTTTCAGGTCTTCCACAGTCACTAGAAACACTCCCTGGACCCATGCTCATTACTTCTGTTAGATGTTGTAGGAATCACTTACTAGGATTTACCAGCATTCACTGTCCCCATTTTAACTCTGTATTATGATGGTCTTCCCACTTCATGTGTAGTAAAATACATTTGAGGAAAAGCATCATTGTTTCTCCCAATAAGCTTTCAGGGCAAAAATTGCATCATGTAGCCCACCACCAGTAGCTGCTGACTTGAGAAAGCAAAGCTACTCCATTTCTATCCAAGACCTTAATTAAATTTCCAGTCACTAGACAGGCACATAGTTTGAGTAGAAAAACTTATGATATAGCATATTTGACAGTATCATGGCAGGGCATTTCTTAAGCAACCCAGGGATTTTTTTGGAACTGTTCCTGTTAGGAAAGAGTATCACCAGACAGTGACTCCATTCAGTTATGGAACACACCACTCAGGCTTGTCATACTCTCCAAATTATTATCTCCATCTTTGAGAAAATGAATTGACTCCCAAATCTATTCAGCTCTGCTGCTATTTACATAAATTAATGACCAGATCTGTTATTCTGCTCACTGAGCAACTGGCTTCTACTGGAAACAGAGCAGCCTTTTGCCTGCTTATAATACTCAGAAATTTCTGATTTTTTCGATGCTGTTTCTTACTGACTCCTCGTGGCAGAAAACTAGGGAACTTGGTGCAGAAGTGGGAGGAATAAGGGCGAAAGGGGAACATTGTAACAGCTGAAGAGCCCAAGTAAAGTGAGAAGCCGAGCCGGGCAGCAGCCAGATGGATACATTTCGAGCTCCAGGGAGAAGGTGTGGCTCCCTTGGCTTTGAATAATGCGGGCGGGGGGATGGCGGGGTGGGGGCGGGTGGAAAATTCCACTACGTGTCAGCTATTACTCTGGAAGGAGAACTGTCTGAGAATCGTATCCAAACTTAATGTAACAGCAATTCTGCTGAGAAGGTTAATGCAGATGTAATGTACTGGGGTCCCAGTCTAATTCCCACGCACAAGTAGCTCTGTCTAGAAACTGCGGAGGATGCAACACTTATTTTAAGACATCCCAGCCACAGAGTCAAAACATTTCTCTTTAAATAGAAAAAGTGTTTGAAGAAACATTTTCCCCCTGCAAACGCAAGAATAAAGGCACAACATGAAAAAAAAGAGAGAGAGATACAGACCCTAATCAAGTTTATTGCCCCATATGACCATGCTCCCTATTGGCAAATGCTAGCAATGAACTAACACTGAAAAAGTGATAGTAAGTGCCAGATGTGATCCACAAGAACAGAAAAACCCACATAAGAGACCCAAGCAAACAAGATTAACTTGCATGACTCTATGTGCTAGCAAAACTCAGGATCAGCAACACACCTGAGTAAAGTTGGTGTCAAAAGCTTTGCTGAATAATAGAGCAGAAACAAGGACACAAATCTCACATAAAAAGTAGCAGTTCAGGTTTTAAATCCTATCTCTGACCCTGATGACCTGATTTTCATTTCAGCACATCTCTCTACCTGATTAACCTTACAACAAGGTCAGTAGCCCCACATTTAACATAAGAGATGCACACAGCTTTTGTGTGCTGTTATTGCTAAAGCAGCTGAAAGATAAGGACTTGGAGGGTTAAGTGGCATTACTTTCAGTGCAGATGTGGGCTACATCTCCCAGAAAGCTCCAGATACACTTGGCAGTTACAGAAAATGAAAACAGCTGGCTTGGTGGCTGACTAAATGCAGCTCATGGTTGCTGTGTTGCGAGATTTATATTAAGCTGCCAGAAGCTGACATAGAATCCAGCCTGTTACTGACTTCTTGTGTAGGCAGTGGCACCTGCAGAGCACTGTTTCCAAAACAAGTTCTGAGTCCAAACTGTAACCGAAATGCAAGACCGGAACAGAAAACTCAGTCCTCCCTTCACATACTCAAGTTACACAGAGCAATGGATTTATTTGTATCTTGATCAGCGGGTTTTGCCATCCTTGGAGAATGGAGGATGGGGGGAAAGGGAGTTATAAGAGATGACAGAGATTTCCAAAGGAACTAGGCAGGGAAATCTTCTGCCAAATCTTTTTTTCCAGCCCCAGAGCACAGATACCTGCATTTGCAAGCAAATCAGTCTGCACTGTTGAGTGAGAATGAGAATTTGTTCCCTTACCTACAGAAGCAAGGGTCTGCCCTGCAGGTTAGGACACAAGGCAGATTTTTTGAGCTCAGACTGAGCTGCACATGGGGCTCCAGTTTCCTGAGTTTTGAGTCGCATGCAGGGCTTGCTCCCTCTGGAGTATTTCACCATGGTATGTGAAGGCCAGAAAGACCATTACTTCATGAAGAACTTCCACAGAGCCAGTGCTGCAGTGTGCATCTCTTCCCCATGCCTTTCTGCACAGCAGCTTCTATATTGTTATCCAAGCACGGCACTGGTACCCAGTGAAAGACCCTTGCTGTGCATAGAGGCAGGCTTTAAGCTTAATGGATATTAAGTAATGTACAGCAGGAAACATTTCCTCCTACCTCATCACCCTCTCCCAAGAAGAGCTGGTGCCAAAGAGTCATTACATGCTTGTTCAGCGCATGCAATAAACTACAGAAACATATTTTGAAAAGATAAACTGAACAACAAACAGAAAGGAGGAGAATGGAAGCATGTAGCTTCGAGATGCCTTTAAATGCTGGCAGCCAGCAGCACTTCCCAGTTCTCTGCGCATGCCCTGGTCCCCTATCTAAGCAAGAAGAATTGGACTGGTGTGAAGGAAGTGCCTGGAGCAGAGGGGAGGAAGGACCTGCCCCAATGAGATCTCCACAGCCCAAGCAACTCACATCCCTGCTACGGGATGCACCTGCCCAACTGGCAGGTATATGCCAGCATGGCTTCAAGAACCTACTGTCAACAAAGAAATATATACAGGGTGAAAATGCACAACTGACCAATGTACAACATCACTAGTTTGTCCTTATCACATGGAGGATGCGTTTTGCTATGCTCTATTCATAAATGCTTGGTGAAGAAAACATGCCACAGCAAAATCAGTAGTGATTTGCGATCAGCATGCAAGAGCAGTAATTCCATAAAAGGTAGGCATTTTACCCACATGTTCTCTATGTCTGCAGCACAAACATCTGAAGATGAGGAAAGCAATTTTTTCTCCTATGCTAAATTCAGGTAGGTCAGATGTGGATTAAAAGTCCCATCTGCCTCAGCAACTTAGTCACACCAGAACTCCTCATCAGCACTATGGGGACCTTTTAACCTGCTGTCTGCATACAAACCTTCAACGAAGTCAGAGGCTGTGTATACATGGTGCTTTGCATTGCCAGCCGCCTCTGGTTGGTTCAAACTCCCGACTGCTAACTCGATCACCTCCATCAACTCATCTCGCTTATCCTTCCTTACAGGTTTCTCTTCTGGGTGGCGTGTCAGCCCTGTCTCCAGTTGGTACACCTTCTGGAGGGTAAAGCTCTCGAAGGGCACAGCTGCATATTCTGTGGACAGTTTAACACCACTGTGCACCTCTGCTTTGTCTACTTGGGAACGGAGGAAAGCCAGCAGGTTAGCTTGGGCCTTCTCCGGGTTACTGTGGTCAAGCCAAATGTCCAAGGGGTTTGGGTACTGGTCCTGCGTCTTCTTAAGCTGCTCAGTCCTGCCCTGGAGTGCAGCCTTCAACTGGGCAATTTGTTTCTTCAGGCTGACAATGTAATTGCGGTGTTGCTCTTCTCGCTCTTGCAGAACAGCTTCATATCCCTCCTTCATAGTCGGACTGTGCACCCTGGGTAAGGCAAGCTGCTGGCTGTCACCCTTGGGTGTGCAAGCCAACATATAAACAATAGACATCGAACAACAGGCCACCACCAGCAGGCCTACAAGTCGGGGGAGAAACAGAATAAATCCTCGTCGGAGCATCATATCTCAAAAAGCAGACTCTAACCCTACACATGCAAAAGTTCTTACATCCATGCAGTGCCAGAAAGGCCTCTGGACTTGGAGCACTTTTACACAGATGCATGTATGTGCAGGAACTGGCTTGTCAGCTCTCTTAAAATGGGTGGTGCTCTGCCTCTCTCTGGTGTTTACCAAGCAGGACCAAGAGATAAGCTGTGAAGCAGACAGGACAGTTCCTGATCCTCATGGCAACACCTATGTTGCTGCAATGTGATCAGGTGGTGGTTGATGGAGACTGAGAATCTGAAAGGCAAATGACAAAGACAGTCATTCAGACAAGTTAGAATTTGGTGATTTAGTCCAGATTATTTAGAATGTTCTAAGAATTTACCTTGTTTCTCAGCTGCTCTGGCAGATCTCAGAGCTGTGAAGTGCTTGGGCCAAGACCTAAAAGATACCTAGATCCTTATGTGGGAAATCCTGTATGAATGCATTTCAAGTTAATAACATGACTTGGCTCATTACCAATAAAAAACTAGTCCAGGCCTCAAAGTCTGCCATTCTTTAAAAATACTAGGAAATGCCTAGTGGTGAGATGATGAGTTGCTCAGTTCATCCAAGCAATGAAGGCCCTCCAAGCATTCTCAACTCTTGGAGTGCTCAAGTTTTGAAAGGAAGGCAAAATAGTCCCACAGCTACAACAGACATTTTTAGCTTTTGGGCATGTTTTTCTGAAATACCAGGGAGCAAATAGAGTCCATTTGAACATATCAAGCCTGACCCGGAGTGAAATTTGATAACTAAAGAACTAGAAACTGTTATCAAGGCCCATAGTAGCAAGTAACATTTTTTCACATGTCCTAACAGATGCTCCCATAAAACCCAAATAACTAGGGATACATGTTTCAGGAACATTCAGATCAAGTCTTATTCAAAATTAGGTGGAGCTTAGTTTCCATTCTAGGAGGCTGTTCTCATTGTACACTTATTTTCACATTTCAAGGCCTTCTTCTCTTTCTCATAACATTATAAAAGGTTATACAGTACTACTGCATTTTCTCATGTATGCTCTCTGCCCAGGACTGCAGACCGCAGAGAAGGTTTAGGGAAAGAGAGCTCAGTTATTTTTTAAAATAAAAGAAATTAAAACTGGGAACATAATTATTTTTAATAAAACTTGCCAAGTATTCGTAGAAAGAGGAAAGAAAAATTAGATGATTGAACAGGAGTATTGATCTAGCTGTAAGCTACATTAAAACAATTGTGCTGAGAACATTAACAGTGGGATTTTCAAAATTCCCTCAGTTTTGGCCCAAATCCATGCTGGTGCAAGGAACTTCATAATTTACTCAGTTGACTGTACATATAGGGCAAGCCTGAGTAACATCCTAGATTACACGTAACACTGCATTGTTAGGTTCAAACACAGTCAAATTAAACCCTTGGTGCTCTCCCTTTGGATGCATGCATGACATCGTGATACTCTTTTGCCAGTAGAAATTCCTAGTCCTTTCAGGTGTACATCCTTGATGGCAGACCCCTAAGTAAAAACAGTTTAACTAAGAATAAGACTTTCAGAGTTCTTTTCAGTTATTTCTATTCCTGAGTCAAAGTCTTACATAGGACTTTTTAACAACTGTCATGTGACTTCCTCCCCCTCTGTCATGATTTACTGTTACTCTAGATACAGCAGTTATGCAGAGATGTTTCTCATGTTTGAGCTGTTTTCATTATTTTATCAGTTTGCAGAGCTTCTAGAAAAAAACTCCAACTTTAGAGTACAAATTGAGGGGCCTAGAGTGAGCTATAAATATAGTACTGTGTTTTTTCTCAAACAAATGCTAAATGGCTATTATAGCATTTATAGGAATCTGCAGAAAATGTCAGTGTTTTCCAAAGGACAGTTGTTGATTTTGAAGAAAATATTTAAGCAGCAGGAAAAAAAAAAGCAGGACAAAGTTGTCGCTCCTACCTTTTTGATGTGATCTTCTCTTTGGAGCATCTTAGTCTGCTATAGCTTCTTCTCAGCTTGCCAAAATTATCCCCTGTTTATCTCCCTTCTTATGCCCTTCCCAGAAAATGCAAGTACTATGAAAAGCGCTGTCAGCCTCGGAACACCTCTTCATTGCTTTCACATTTGTCAGCTGCCTACATCTTCAGTCTGTCTCCTGTGTGCTGAAAGGCTGTAGTGGAGACGCTTCCTATGGATGCACTATAAAAGTTGGCCTCCTGCAATGTAAAGGAGCTTGTCAAAGCAAAGAAAATTAATCTGGGCATTTCTAACTGTACAACAGATCTGGCTAGAAGACTGCAAGAAGGTAGTGTGCAGGGAGACAGGGTCAGGAAGTGGTGAGATGTAGTACATAAAACACTGCTGTGCTTGTATGCTTCACTTCACACAATTAGTCCATTGACTGAATTGGCAGAAGCTGAACATCACTGAAAGGATTAGTTGTGCTAACATGGTATAAACTGAAATTACATCTCAATGGCTTAGATAAACACACTATTTCATTTCCATAAGCAATAACATATTCGAGTTCTGGATAAAGAGCTCTGCAAATGTTGACCTTAAAATATATATGTGTGTAGATAACTATCTTCACTAAAACATAGTATGTCTTTCTTCAGGGTACCCTTTCTTTACTATATAGTTTTCTGGTTTGTAATCTTACCCACAAAATACGCATCTTTATAAACACTTCAAGACAGTAAATTAACAGAGCTACTTTGTCCTTTAAACTGTCATTCTCATAATAAGGCATGACTGGAGGCATCCTGTCACAAGCATTCATTGCTTGCTCTCTGTTGCTGGATCTGCCTTATTAAATTGTACTGGTGGCTCCAGTGGCATTGCCTTACAGTGACTGACATTTCAATATACAGCTGTTACTGTACTACTATCTCATGGGCATGCTTGTGAAAGCAGTCCTAATCCATGTCAGTGCCAAAAAAAGCAGGTTACTTTATGTCAGCACTGAAGGTGGTCATGGCTAAGGCATCTCAGCTGCACAGACAAGTACCAGAAAGCCAAGGATGGTAACTCCTCCTAACAACCGTTCTGTTGATTTCACCAGACCGACAGTTTCATACCAACTGAAAGAGAGCCTGAGATGAAGAGAAGACAAACTGAAATGTCAGGTCTGTTTCCAGGAACTGACAAAACCGCCTCTGTATTTCACAGCAGTCAGCTGCACCAAGTAGTATTTATCTCTTTGCAAAGAGAAGCTGTAACAAATATGCAGTGATTGGTCTGATAGCTGAGGAAAAGGGCGTTAATTCTAAAAAAGCCTCAATTTGCAAAAATATCTTCAACCTCAGCTCAACCTGTTAGCCCAGCCAGAGGTCAGTCCAGCTCACAGAGGTGCTTTTCACTTACTTTCCAGGAGCCTAGGCCCAAAAAATGACCTGAACACAGAAATAGCTTCTGTCATCACTGTAAGCACTGTATAAACAGCTTTGCATAGGGGAGGGTGCTGCATCCAGTCATGGGGAGTGGCAAAACCTAAGAAAGTTGGTTAGTTTGAAATTTTGGATGGTAGACACCCATCACTGTTTCTCACAACATCTGTATTTTTAATGGACTGTAGAGTACAAGAAGTTCACATCTGCACAGAAATGACAGTGTATTTCAAATCTGACTTTTTGACTCACAGAAACCACACTGAGAATTTGTGCAGAAGAGAGGGACGCAAAACAAAATATCTCTGCACATGTATCTTCCTTCTGAGCTCCACAGTTTCCATGCTCTTCAGGTTGAGGACAGAAATGAATGGCAAAAGCATATGCATAGTGACTGCATTTGCACAGGTGGTGATCTCTCAGCATATATGGCATGGGCAATGCCGAATAGTTCCACTTTTACAAGTACTTGCTGCTGCAGGTTCTTATTGTAGGTGTAACTCAGACTGGCAAGTCCCATTTCAATTCACAAAACTTTTTGCAATTCCTTTTTTGTTTTTAGTAGAGACAGGAAATGGCAGAAGCTGCAATTAGGTTTTGTGTAGGTGTTTGAAACATCTTCATTGAACAGCAGCACACATCACAGCAAAATTTCACTAGAATCATATTACTCTCTGAAATGAGCTGCAGGGAGGAGGAAACAGATGTTTCACCTAGACTATAAGTGCCTTACAAAAATAGAGAAAGACATCCTGCAGCCACTTGGCATTTGCCTTGAACTTTTTAATTACAAGGACTGTGCATAGCACTGCAGACAAATTAGTCTGCTTCAAATGTTAACAAGATTTTTGCCCCCTCAACTCCTTGACAGAAATTCAAGCCACTCAGCAGAATGGGACATGTCACAGGCATTAAAAACTAATCTCATGCAACAATTTAAGGTGCATGTGCACTTTATGCAAATTAAATTTCTCCTTAATGCCAAATCATAATTTCTCAACTACTTCTCAGCCCAGTTCATCTGCCCAGGGAGGAATTAAACAAAAAGCTTAAAGAAGAATAAAACCTGTCTGATAAACTGACTGGGTGCACTTTCATAACCTTTTCCTATGTTGTTCCCTGTTATAAACCCCATCACTTCTCCCTCTTGGGTTGACTCTTGCACATCCCAAACAAACAACTTAAAATCTTAAGATCTGGCTTGCAATTTTCAATCCAAATAAAGGATTGTTAAGAAATAGTGTCCAGAATGAAAATGCTAAATGCCAATACTTGAAGACAATAGACAACTTACTGTAAAAATCTCCCAATCTTTGATTCCAGAGTAATCTTCAACAGAAAATCTTACTTATATTGTCATGCATACTCTCAAAGAGAAAAGTCTCAGCATCTAATCCTGCCCACAGAAAGACAATTATACTGTTCCTCTCTATAATGAATAATTACAGTCTGATCATCTGGCAAGTAGGTTACAGCCATTGTTAGGATGTGACTTCAAAAAAAAACAACTAGAAACCCTCAAAAGCATTAACATTCCTGGAAATACTATGTTTTCTTCTGAGGGAACTGAGAAGTAGCTACTTCATTCAAGAAGTAGCTTACATGCAAGATACAGCTATAGGCTTCTCACTCTGAAAGTTAAAAAACGAATGCAGAAGTCGTAATTTTTGCCTTTGTTATTGCTCTGGACCTGCTGCTAATTTAATTGGCTTCCTCTTACCAAGGTAAAGCAGTAACTTAATTTAACAGGACCATCTGCCATGCCATCTCAACTGAGTTCTGAGGTCCACATGTACTTGTGTTAGGCAATCCACTTACACATGGCCTCAGTGCTCATGAAGGTGACCTTCCCAGCAGAAGGTGACAGCCCGAACAGAAATCAAGGCACTCTGAAAGCCTTCTGCTGTTATTTGCAATAAACATTCCAGAATTATTCCAACTTTTACAGTAGCCATTTTTACTATTACAGTAGACATCCACTAATATTCTACAGTATCATTACTTCTATTTTAAATAAAGCACTTAAAAGGATTATTGAGGTCCCTTTGTCCTCCCAGTGATACACATTCTGTGTGTGGGTTTATCATTTTGGATACACACAGAAGAGTGAAAGTGCCATGGCTTTCCACTCTCCACTGTTAATCATACTAGTTTTAAAGTTAAAAAAAACACACACAAATTAAACAAGTCATTTCTAACTAAATCCAAAGCGAAACAATTTAGCATCTACAATTATCTCCACACACACCAATAACACCATTTTTTTTCCTAATAAAAACCCCCTGCTGCTTTGAGAAACCACACTGCTTTGAGAAAAGCGATTGGGTGACAAAGTACAGTAGCAGTGACTTAAGGTGTCTATCCTATCAAAGTCCTTGTAAGGTAAAAATAGAATTCTAAAATGTCTGAACAATCCAGCCTGACCTGGAGATTACATCTTCCTCTCCTTCCAAGAAATCCCTGGTACAGGTAGAAAGTCCTGTACCAAGCTAGATGTGGGCGTGAATTTCATTAACTCCAGCAGAGTTGGCAGCGGACAAGGTTTCCTCCCTCCTGAGTCCAGCATGTGGGAACTGAGGAGAGACATCTGGCTCCCACAAGTGTAATGTTATATTCTTACAGTAATGCAGAGCCCTAAATTTTGAACTGCTTGTACCTGAAATGAGATTTACTGGGTAGTGTATTAATACGGTGCTTCAAATAAAATAAATAAGAGTAAGGGGGACAACAGAAAAAAACATCATGGTAGTCAAGGTATTAAGGCTTAGGTAGATTATCTGGCTGAGCAAGAATTATCAGAATAGGGACTAATTTTGCTGACCAAGATTACTGTTCAGCTATAGTTTACATTACAGAAGAAAATCAAGTTTCAAACTACAAATTAATAACCAGGACACCAGAAAACAGCTGCTGCCTGGTTCGGTATTACACAACTTACCCAAGCTCCACACAGAGCTCTAAGTCATGCAACATTACCAGCTCATGTACCAACAACCCCCAAGCTCTGCTGATCTGTATTTCTTTATCAGTCTGGTACGTACGTACTATGAAACAAGACATGCCACAAAGTCTCGTTTANCAGGCCCCTGACTCAGCCCCTATTTCCTTCCTGCTCCAGGTTAGGATTTACTATGAAACAAGACATGCCACAAAGTCTCGTTTAGTTCACTGTTTTGATATATGATTTTTGTCAAAGACCTAGCACTTCCTTGATCTACCAAGAGTCTCCTAGTAATTCCTTGATAAGTTCAAGCACTTTCAGTTGTTTCAGTAAAACAATGTTTCTCTTTCTAGTAAGTTTCCAAATATATTTTTCTTTTTTTTTTTTTAACTTGGGGCTTACATAATACTTGAATCTCATCAGCTTCACTTTCATCATTAAACTAGCCAATACTTTGTTATGGGAACTTGAAAAGATAAATCATAGCAGAGTCTCTTCAGAAAGGTCTAGGCAGAGAGGAAAAGAAAGGAAGGTTTTCTGTGTTTACTGTTGTACAATCTTCTAACTACTTGCCCATGAAATTCTTCCAAAAGGGAATTGAAAAAACCCTGAGGACAACCAAAAAGTATAGAACTATCTTGCAAAATACGAATGTCTACAAACTTTTATTCATGTCAATTGATTTGAACAAAATGAAGATATTTATCTTTGTATGATACTTTAGCACTTCCATGGATTATTTTTAAATAAAATTTTTCAATAAGTTGAGAATGCTTACTTTGTTTTTAATTAAAATAATCACAGTGCTTCAAGTTTCCACTTCATGTCAGGTTTTGTGGGTTTCTCTGAAGATGGCAGAATGCACACAAGCACATAGAAAACTGCTTTTTGGTGAAATGGCTATAAGAAAATATATTCTTTTAATTTTATGAAAAATGTTATCACATTTCTATATCCTTATTTAAGTAAACCAAGCACATTTCAAGTGCTAATGAAATGCCTGCTCACAGTTACTTCAGTTTCTAAGTTTTATCTCTGATCCTCGAATCATATTGAAAATGGGATTTATGATTTCAATTTCTTTATAAGATACCTCAATTCAAACAATTGGTCTTATATACTAATTTACAGCTGTCTGACATACTAAATTACAGCCATGAATGTAATTTCTTATTGGTCATCAAGAAATTTCAGTTCCCTCATTGACTATATTGGTATCTGGATTAAAACTGTAGTTTATTAAGGAGATTTTAATTGCAGTTACTGCATAGTTGCCAACGGCTCTTAAAAAACAGCCATTCAGCTAGAAACACATTAAATGTTAACAGTCCACACAAAAGGCATCCTGGTTCTCTAACACAGAGCTGATTGCTAAGTAAAGCCAGTTTCCCTTGCCAGTAAAAGCTATCTGTTTTTTCCCCTTTTGTTACACAGAAGTACACCCTGCAGTCAGGTCAGCATTTCCTGAAAAGTTCCAAAGAGCCTATCCCTTGAAACAACTTCAGGCTTTAATCAGCAGCAAAACACGTTTCATGCAAATTTATGAAATAGCACACAATATGAACTTACTCTGTAACATTTTTCCTCACTGTACCACAAAGGTATCTGGCTTGGTTTGATTTACCAAGTTGTGTATCCAAGTTGATACATACCAAATTTTTTTTTTCTTTTTTTAAGTCTACTTAATTTTTTTTTCTTTTAAAGAAAATTTTCCTGCAATTAGATTCAAAGCTATTCAGGAAGCAACAGTAGGAAAAAAAAAAGTATAGTCTCATACCCTACCAGAATGTTTGAAGACAAGAAATTTCCTTGTGAGTTGAAGCTTCGTGCTACTGAGTCTTTGTTTCTCTTCATATGAAAACTTGCCGGCAAGTGATAGCATTATTTTTTATTTTCACAAGGACTGGCTAGAATGTGTGCTGGCACAGCTACATAAGCTGCTGAAATAGAAACAATAAATTGCTGCTGTGCCTTCAAAGACTTCTCCCTTTCCCTCCTTTTAATACAGTTTTCTGTAGAATATTAAAATCATACCATTTTCAACAAGAACCCATAGCAGTTAAACTCAGAGGAAGCTATTGCTGCCCTCAAGCCAATGCCCTCCAGTCTGCCTGTTTTCTAACTGGTGGAAAAGGAAATATGGAAAGTGAACAAAAAGCTTGTATAGCAAAGAAATATTATTAACCTTTGTTATTTTGTTGTTCAACCTATTCCCTAGGCATGAGTTTGTATTTTGTAACAGACATGCACAAGAAACAATTCCCCCTATATGGGAAATGTTACTTTTTTTTCATTACTGCTCTCAGTTTTTACCATGGTTGTGACCCTCCATTGCTTCAAAATTGGTGTTTTTCCATTTGCTTACCAAAGAAGCCACATGCTTCTCCATGTTTAGGTACTTCTTTTTAGCTACTTCTGAAAGGGGACAACCACTTCCAATAGTTACTCTTCTTGATTAATACTTCATCTGATTCTTATGAGTTCCAGTCAAAAAGGACAAAGTTCATTATATGTAAATAACTGGATATTTCAAAGAACATAATTATCTTCTAGACAATCATAGGCAGAACTCTCCATTGTTTACTGTAAGAGACATGCATGCTGAAAGATCTATGCACATTATCTAAGGTCTGGCTTCTGCACTTATCTACTGAGATATTGCCTGGACTCCATCTGCCCACAGCAAGAACCAAATTCCTGCTGGGACCCCAGGGAATTTACCCAACTAACTTAACCATCTAGTTTGTCAGATAACTATGGGTGGCTGGGGCAAATTGTCCTCTAAACCTCCTGTTCCACATGATTATTTCACTGAAGAGCTACCACCACACTATGCCAGCTAACTTATTTTACATAATTACAATGTCTTCATTATTCCAGAAAACCACAACTCAACAGAGGTAGCATGTCAGAAAGTGAGAACCCTCCTGATAACTTTGACACACTGACTTGCTCCCTTGCAAGACTAATTCAGCATCCTACTGTTTATTCATTGTATTTCTGACTTCAGTCACTTTTACAAGATTACTGGACATCAGGCAACCTGTGCAGTGCAATAGTTCAGTGTATGTCCAGTAGGTCCAGCACATCCAAGATGCACTCAGCAGAAAAGGGAAAGAATATAATGAAAACCAGCTGTTCTCAATCTCCCCTTGCATTTTATATACCCACTTCTGCTTTATCTCAGATCTTCTACCTCAAAAATGTACAGTTGACTCAAAATATTTTAAAAAAGCCAAGAATCAGGCACCAATCTGAGTTAACAAGTTGCTTGCCAGCTGAGGAGTCATGCATACATCCATTATCACAGGTCTAGAAATAGCAATCTTTTGAGAAGCTGTTAGAACAGCAAAACATGACGTATATATGAAAGTAATCTGTAGATAAAAGAGCCAACTGCTGGCCGTGGGGTCTTGCTGCATTCTCTCTGGAATGCAATGCCAGGCTCCCAGGTAGGGGGCTCTGCTCCAGATGGAAGCTACACAGATTCCTAGCACTCCTTGAACTCCTTGTTCTTTCTACCCATTTTGTATGTCCACATAGTAAGCCTCTCCACAATAGATGTTCCTTGCTGTTCAACACTTTACACAGCAGAAGTCAGGTCCAGTTGGGACCCCAGGGAATCAACTGTGACAGCAAGGAATCAAATACCAGATGTGGCTCATGGCTTCTTCATTCTTCCTAACAGATGCACAGACGCACAGGCCATTTCAGAGGCTCTGGCAGAACATACATATTGAAATGACATATTAGTCTGGCAATAAGCATGGAAAATTTAAATGTGGTACAAACTATGATTTCAGCCCAGAGGAAAAAGAGTAAGAAAATGGTAAATACCTTGAAATTAGAACTCTGGAATCTCATCCAGCCTTCAAAAGTAGAAGCCTAAAACTAAATAATGTGCACATATTGCAGGGACACAATGAGGTTCCTCAGCTGTTGGCAGATCTGGAATTTCACATCAATCTGTCACACAGGGGCATCTACAAGGAATTTGAGGAGCAAATGTGAGGCAAATGCCTTGGCTGGGATCTCAGAGCATCATTTTGCATTTCCTTCTTTTAAGAAGCGCACACCCTCAAGGTGTGTGCACCATTTGTTGGGTGAAGGCTCTACTCACTTCTTCTTGACATTCAGAGGAGATGCCCCATGAAATTTAGGTCCTCCAAGCACTTTCTCCTTTAAAGCAGGAAAGTGTGTTTTAAGGAGTACAGCTACAGACAAAACCTCCCAGGTTGAAGTTACAGGATGGGCACTTCTATATCCATTAGCACAAGAAGAAAAGGATTCACAGCCTGAAGGAAGACAAGAGGAGCAGCTGAAAAGTGGCCCCTTCAGATGCTGAACTGGGTATGAAGGTCCCTCTAGATATGGGTCCCTGGTATCCAGCCAAAGGGGGCAAAAGTAAAGACAACTAACAGTAATGGTGGGGCACAGGGGGAAGACTTTCTTTTAGGCAGTCTGCTTTTCCAGAGTAATTCAGTTTAAGAGCCTTTTTCTGATTACACACTGCACTACAGACTCATGCAAAAGGTCGTTTGTAGACAGCACACTTTAAGGTCTGCAAAGAAGTAAAGTTCAACAGCTGGTGCTCCAAAGCACTGGCAAAATGCAGCCATCCCTCAGACCAAATCCACACTTTGGCACAACACTGCAAAATACAGGCTATATTCATTACACAGGTTGGTTCTCAGGCCTGATCCCTTTCAGTCTGCAAAGCTGACCAAAAGAAAAATCACAAAATGACCAGAAAATGCTTCCACCATATCTGCAGAAGACAGTCCAGCTTGTACAGTTTAAAAACTATTTACACCAAAAGTGTGTGATTTTGAAGACCCCAGAATGTCCATTTCCTGGTGTTATAAACACCTGATCAGTCTCAAATGGAAAACTGCATCCATCATTGGGAACACTAAGAAAGGTCTCTAAATGACGCACCACTTTTTTCACTAGTGTAGCAATGAGATAACTGGAAAAGGTTTCTCATAAAACTAAAACACTTCACAGTCAGACTACTTGAAACAAAGGGCTTGCTGAAAGTGTATTGTGTAAAGCAGAGCTCGACTTTACATTTCATTAAAGAGAGATAAGGAAATATATAACAAAAAAGTAATCTCACAAAAAGGATATGAGTGAGATTGTAATTGATTTTTTTTTTCCTTTGAAAAAGGGAAGTTCCCAAAGGAGTTAAGGTAATGATGACACCATGGAGGAACATTTGTAATGGGTAGTACTAGGTCTGAAAACTAGTTCTTGTAACCAAAAACCATCAGACACACTTATCTGTGCCATAGATAAAATACACTGTGTTCAAAGAAACATAACATCAAGAACACTGACACTACAGCTTATTAATTCTTGTCAGATAACATGAGAACATCACACAGATTACTTCAGTAATGACTGATAAATCAAGTGAGAAAGAATTTACAAACTGTAATTTCCTACTAAAAACAAGTCAGCTGTAGCAAACCTTTTCATGCCTCTGATTTTAGGACTTGTAGGCAGATTTTAAAGGCACAGCTTAGAAAATGTGAAAGGTATTCTCAGCCCTTACAGCTGGACACATTTTGCTACTTCTTCCCCTGAGATAAACATGCACTTCCTCAACAACTTGTCCTGTTTATTCTGGAATGCCATCTCTATATTGGCATTAGGACACTTTGGGTTTGCCTTATTTCCCAAATCACTTGGAAGAAAAAAATTGCAAAGAATGTTTATGTATCACCTAAATGAAAAAACTGAATTATTACCAATGTCATAATGATTTATTTGTGGAAGTTTTAATGTCATTGTAAAGGAAAAAGAAATTGAGGTTCTTTCCAAGACATAGAATAGTGTTAACTGCTGAATGTCCACCTCTTTTTCTGGCACTGATTCTTTGTAAAGCATTGTATCAGTCTAAAACATCAGTACAGTAGTAGTAACTGTTATTAATGAACAATGCATGTAGACCCCCTGACAAGATGCCATAGCCAGGAACCGTTATTTAGACCAGTCCCTGCCCTGTCTTCATTAAAAATTACCATTTTTCTCTCCTCAGTTCATCTATTCAATATCAAAATGTCAAATCCCTCTTATTAGCTCAACACATACACTGTACTTGGACATCTGAAAGGAGCTTCAAAGAACAACAACTTACTTTGTGCCTTCACATCATGTGCATGTGGTCACTAAAGAACAGAAACATAAACTTTAAAATTCATTACCCAGCCTGTGCCATTTAAGGTCAGCAATCAAATTACTAACTTTTTGTATGCAAGAGTGGAGATCACTTGCCAAGATGACATTTATACTTAAAATAAACAAGCAGCACAATCTAGGTTTCCCAATGTGTGAGGCTGTTTGCATCTCATTGCTGATTCTCAATGCTCAGGCCAGACACATGCAAAGAAGCAATATGCTTGTGAAAACACAAACCATATGCTCCAACCTGAAACTTTCATTCTAGGAAACAGAAAGGACTGGATTAAATTCTAGATTGTGCTGTCCTCCACATTACTCCACTCTCCTCCATTAGTACTGATATACCCTAGCTGGGGCACACAGCTCACTTTGTTTTGCTAACAGGATAGAAAACTGTGTTTAAAAGGAAGAATTGGGGAGTAAACAAGTGGAGACAAAAGATGAGGGCATTTGTGGAACCACTTGGAATCACCATATTGCTAAAATAACCTTGCAATGTAAGGAAATTGGCTGTGAGTAGGTTCACAGCTATGAAAAGCCACAAAATCTCAACATGGTTTGAAGCAGTTTTGCTGAAGGGAAGCAGCTGTAGCAGCTGGCTATGATTCTGAAATATGTTTGGGAATAAAACCCCAACAAGAACAACAGAACTCCCCAGATGTTCAAGACGTACATATCTGCAGAGAACACCAAGAGAGCCTCAGAGAACACAACAGGGTCTGGACCAGAACCACATCTCTCTTCTCGTGAAGGAGTGATGAGTGGATGGGGAGTCTTACTCAAGTTACTCTCATTTTCCCTATGAAACCTCTACCAGCAAGGGACTCTCAGCTCCCAAAGGACCCTCCCAAAGGCAGGCTGGGTTAAGAAGCTCTAAACACTCCTTTTTCCACCAAATATATTTATCTGAGCAAGTCCCAGTGGGCCTGAATCCAGCCACAACAAACTTTCTGGGCGCTTCTGACTGTTATGAAATGGAGTGACTCAGCCAACCTACATCTGAAAGAGAACATATTTATTTGTTCACTGGAACTTAATAAGCCAGGGGAGGAAAAAAAAATCAAATGTCAGAAAAGACACATCCCCACATATCTTCATCTTACAAAGCTTAGCCCTTCTCTCTGACCTGATGCAGGTGTTACTATCTGGCTTTCTGTCTTTGTGTAAACTTTTTACTGCCTGCCTCCCTCTCCAGACCCACAATCGATGCTTCAGACACTCTTAGTCACCTGTCTGGTGATGCAGTTGAACCAAAGGTATTAGTGTTTATTTACCAAAAGCATTTCCTCATTTATGTTCCCATTGCCATGGTGAGCAGCAACAGAGCCTGAAAAGTAAGGTCAAAACATAGCCTAGATACCTCCCACGAGCCATATGGAAGAATCATTTTCTGAGGAAATTTCTGGCATGGATTAGCACTTGCTCTGTGACAAAAAGTACACCTCAACTCAGCAGTCCAGATTCCTAACAGAGCTCCTGGGACATCAGGAAACCTCCCTAAAAAGCTTGAACCCAGACTTCTTTCTAGGAGCTGGAAAGGAACTTCCCAGTTCCTTATAGGCTATCACTGTTACCTCTTGGATTTGTGTCAGCCTCATTATGTTTTCTTCCCTAGTGTGGAAGTCCAGTTCTTTGCCATATACTTGCACTGCTTTGCCAAGCATCCCAACACCACTTCATAGGAATCAATTATTATTTTCCATCTTTCTAGCCTATTCTTGCACAAACTGCAATGGTCACATATGACAACCTGTGTTTCATCTGAATATAATACTTGTGAAGACAAAGCAGATTTCTTCCCCAGTTACTATCCCACTGAAAATCAAATGTCCATCTGCATGTCTTGTATTACACAGAAGTAATGCAATTAGCATCACAGGACAGTTATGTAAACTCTTAATCAAACACCAAGATAGAGGGAAATTGAAGAGATGTCAAATGAACCCTGGAAAGAGACATGAAGTAGAGGCTGCACATAGTGAAATTCCTCAGGAGAGATGGAAGTCATGGTAGTAAGCATATCATTATTTAGGCCAACCTAAGAAGGAGGCTATCCACTTGGTGAGAACATGGACCAACACAGATGTTCAGCGTGAGAGACTGTGTCCTGAAGACAGTTAGGAGGACACAAAGTATGAAGCTCCAAAGAGGCAGAAACACACAAACCTTTATTCTCTCTGTCCTGTCTCAGCAGGAGTCAAACTTCAGTCACTGGGACCTACCAGAAAATTGACATTTGTGAGCATTAAATCGGATTCTTAGATAGATGAGAACACAACTTGCAGTATTGACAATAGTGTCAATATATCACAATGGTGATATTGCAGCCCAGTTTGACATTCTAGGCTTAGATGAGTTACATACTGAGTGAGACAGAAGATTTTTACTTCTGTGTTACCTCCTGTATGACCTGAGCCTCATCTGGATTAATTTTAAGACAGCTATTTTGGGAACTCAAGAAAGCAAAAGCAGCTCCACGTCAGTTTTAGCTTAAGAGACTGGTGAAAATCTAATTCTTACTGCAGATTCTGTGGAATCAAATGCAGACTCAGGCCTTGATTTTGACATGGGTATTACAAAACAGAGACATCAGCTGTTTTTTCCTCTATGAATCACAACAAACCTTCTCTACTGATTAGTTTTGATGTCCTAGCTGCTTTCTGATCTGAAAAACAACTGTGCAATTTGGCAATTCTTCTCCTCTACCTTGAAACACAAGCTTGAGGAACATAAGTGAAGGGTTCATTTTAATCTGGATCATCAGCAAGGTGCAGTATGATTAAAATAAACAGATCAAAATTAAGAAAAAGGACACAGTATGCTGAGCAAAACAAAGATTTAGCCAGAAACTAGGCGTAACTCAAAGGAAACTGCCCCATGTAATATAAAAGGTATCAGTGAAGAGTTGTGAATAGTTCTTGCCTGCTTTTCTCACTCCATATCCAAAAGACACTACTATGTTTTGTTGCTTCTGTCTTAAGATGTGAAATGTTTGTCTTGAGCTACCACTGACCATACATATCAGTTCAATGAGAAAGACCAAAAATTTAGTAGAAAGTATATACCATAAACAGGAGCAGTGACTCACAAGCTGTGTCATTCAGCTTGCAAACATTACACTACAGCCCCTCATACATAAGCCTTATCTTAAAAACCCCCACATGAATGTTTTAAAAAAAGGACACTGTAAGGAAGAGCAAATGCTCTCTCAGTGAATTGAGATGACTATATCAGAATATTCCCAAAACATCACTGTACATTCTAAGTCACCATGTGAGGTTTCAATGTACTTCCCAGGGCAAAAGGGTCTGTAAACTTGTCTAGAAGATAGTCCTGATCAACAGATGACAGATATACATATTAGTATTTTATAGGACTGAATGGCAGCATATGCAAGCAAAGTCTCATTTCTGAAGGTAATATCAACCTGTGCAAGTAGTTTTCATGTCTGCTTCTTGATATTTCCAATGGTAGCATATATTACGCAAAGACTGTGAAAGAAAACAGAAGTGGATATGTATTTACGATGAAATCACTCGCTGTGGCTTCTTCTCTTCACTGACTGTGATAGAAACCCAGTCAAGGAAGCTTAACTGGACAATGAACTTAAAGACACCTGGACTGTGACAATCCAGATTCAGTCCTAGCAGTGTAAGACTTAGCATCATTATTAATATGCTGAATACTACTTCTCCAAAAATCTCAGTGTGAAATATCAGAATCTTCTTGAAGGTGTTTTTTTTTCTCCCTCCCCACTGGGTACATTATCAGAGACATTAATTTGAAAAAGCCTACTTACTTCAAATACAAAGGGGGGGAAAATGTGCCAAGACTGGAAATGCCCATGACAGTTACAGTGAGAAAACAAGAAACTAAAGAGATGTAGACCAACATGAAAGCTTTTAACATGCCACTGTATAGGATAAAGTATCAGACAGATTTCTTCTAGAGTCAGATGATTTTATCACAAATCACTTTAATGGAGGTACATACTTAGCTGAGAGAAACTGTGGACACAATTTGACTCTAATTTATTTTTTAGCTTCTGTTTTTTGGAAAAACAAACTAAAACTGAAAACAAAACTCCTAAAATAAGCAGCATGAAGGTCTTACTGAGCAATCACAGAATACCAGGTTGGAAGGGGACTTCACGACAGTTTTGCAGTGGCACTCACAATAGACAACGCTCACCTGACCAAGTGCCACTCCACCTGCATGAAATCATGGCCATAATCTTGTAATCTGACCCAGGGCATCCGAAGAAATACGTAGTTGTCACCTCAAGCTGATGTTCACTTAAATAATAGTCCTCAGCAGCAAGAAATGAGCAAGCACAGCTATTTATCACACCAGTTCTTTGTGATGTGCCTCATCCACACCTTCTCTCTTTTCTTGGTAACTCTGGAAAAGAGCTTACCCTTCCCTTGGACTCCTTTTGATAGCAAGGGACATCCAGCTAGCTCTTCCCAGTGGAAGGAAATTCTCATGGACCTAAAATTCCCTGTAACAGCATAGGCTCGCCTATTCTCTCTGGTTGTCTGAGCACACTAATCAGACCAGACGAAGATTAGAATGGATGTCAGGACTCCCTGGTGACTTTTCCCTCACAGCCAATTCTTTCCTTTGCTGTTTTATGAAAATTGAAATATTTATGTGGGAAAATATCAAATATCAAGCTCCCATTAAATTTTTTTTAACTCTAGGGTGGAACTCTGGAGGAAAACTATAGAAATAGACTTAATCTGCTCTGTGAGTACCAGCACTTCTGTAAAACAAACACAGCAGTGATTAAGGACCTCAGAGGACCCCAGAGCTTTGAAACTCAATCTCACCCAACATAAATACAGTCCCATGACTCATCCATCCTCTTTTCTACCTCCTCTAACTGATTACATTTGAATCATGGATATTAGAAAATACATGAAGACAGTATTGTTAGCTGCACTACAAGTTGCAGAAGCACAAAATGTCATGAAACATCTAAGCCTTATAATAACGATGCTGTTCTCCGCTGCAGATCACCTGGCATGCACAGCTCATCTCTCTGAGAAAATAATGCAGTCACTCCCTGATTAAATTACTCTGGGAGTGGAAAAGACATTGAGCAGCCTGCCAGTTTCAATTGGCTGTGTAGTGACTATGCTCCATGAATATGGAAATAATTGGAAGTCCTAGACCATTATAGAAGAGGAGAAGGAATATGTGACCCACATAAATGGCATGCTGGATTTGCCTGAAAGTGAAATCATAGTGTAATATTAAACAAGTCAAAAATCCTTGGGATCAGAAATAGGGGTTAGAAAACAAATAAAGATTACTTCAGTAAAATGCCACAGGGGATAGAAAACAAATAAAGGTTAGTTAAGGAAAATGCCAGAGGGTTCCAACAGAGATGCAAAGCCTTTTCAAATGCACTTTACAGACCTTAGGAAAGAGGTGAAACTGAGAATTTTTTAAATCCTAATTCATAACTCTAATCTACACCTTTGTGTCTCTTTGCTATTGAGGTTTAATATGTTTAAAAGATTAGTAAGCAGTTGCCAGACAAGTTTCTCTGACTTGGACTCTGAAGATATGACCTTTTTAGTAGCTCATAGCTGAAAAGATTCTAATCAGAATATAAGAAATTAACAACTACCTTAGAAAAAGCGAAAAGCTTTACTACCAGATGAGCCCATTTTCACCAACTCAAGCAGATGAACTGCAAAGAAGGTAAGAAAATTACAGCCTTGAACTTACTGGAAAAAATATGTAACATACCTCCATAAAATCTCTAAAAAACACATTTTCCTTGGACATGGCTCACTTGTCCACCCATGCTTAACCAGGAATAACTATCATCTTAGAGTAAGAGGAGCTTCTGGTGAAACAGAAGTGCTCTGCTTCCATGTACTCTCTGCAGCTGGAGTGCAAGGCACGTTCAGGCATCCCAAATAGCTCTGTCTCTCTGGTCATATATACAACTCCCTGGAATTACTGGCAAACAAGGTATGTTACAGCAACTTTCTTCAGCTTCTGCCTGGCTGCCATAGGAAAAGGCAGATCCAGCATTAAGGTTGAACAATGAAGTCTAAACCACATTGGACAAATGCAAACATACATGCATGTAGACTTCTAGAACCTTTTTGTCCCTATCTATAAACTAGCACTAACAATTCATTGTAGTACTTTTAAGAGGTTCTGAGATATGCTCTCAAAACACAATTTTGCATGTATATTACATTTGCAATGACCTAGTTTTTTAGTATAGTTAGTTCCTAAGGATTTTAAAGTGACACTTTATTTTCCCTACTCTAATGTTAAGAAATTTTCCTTTCATTCCTTTAACATTACATAAGTGCGTTTCATTTCCTGAACAATTTTCAGAGAAAGCTCAAGTATTTTTGGAATAGCTTATAAATTCATTAATTAATGCATGTATGTGGTTCAATTAAACATGAGAAAATTCCACCACTGACTTGATCTCATAGGATCACCTTACACTATCCTGCAAATTGGAAGGTAAGAAACACGATCTTTAGGCTGTTTTCTATCCCTGTAGTTCAAATAAACCACCACTTTGATATAAGTTAATTAATCTAAAGTATTTATGTTTCGATTTGCTAGGATTTGAGGCGATATTCCGATGTGTTACATAGTCCCCTCTGATAATTTTTCTACTAAATAGCAGCCTGATGAGAAAAAACCAGTGCTGGTAGCGTGATTCACAATATACACCACTGTATATTTTGTTAATAGCTTTTTACAAGCTTTGCCAAAGTTGATTTAAAATCTCCTTTCTAAAATCAAGAGGCTTCACATTCTCACAAATAAAATAATACACCTGTAAAAAAGGTGTTTCAAAAGTGTTACCTCTATTTTCAGACTATTATATGAGAAGAGGAATTGCTTTCTAAAATAGTGGCTCCACATTAAAAGTACATATAGGAAAAATTAGTTGATGTAAAGTTCCTCCTTTGAAATCAATACAACTTTTTACAGTTTCTGTCTGTGAAGGAAGTCAGTATCTTATGTGGTCAACTTAAACGTTAATGACAAGATGAGTTGTAGGATACATGAATAAAAAGAACAAAAATACAGCTGTACTTCAGTCTGGACAAGCTGAAATCCAACAGTCCTATCACTGGTTGGATGACTGGTTACAAAAGCTAAAAAATAAAACTGCACGCAATGCATCCTCCGTTACTGGAAGCCACTTTGTTCACTGAGTGATTACCATTGATCCCTGGCACATGCAGCTCTACCTAATTCTGTTATGATCACCACGGCCAACACTTTCATAGCTATCTTCTCTGAAGTCAGTTCATAGGGGGAAATGCTGAAAAATATCTTAAATTATATAAGGACTAAAAATCCCACTTTTAAGACTGAAGTGTTCTGCCTCATAAGCCCTCATAGATGTGGTTGAAGTACCAGCTTGGCAGAAGAAATGGCAGCACAGGTGACATAACATCTCCTTACCTTTCACCATTCACATCCCAGCAAAAGATGTGAGGGGAACACAAATCAGTGACCATCAGTGCTGGCCTGAGTAACATGTGAAACTCTCTTAAGCCATCTGCTTTAGTGCATGTGGCTGGGAACCCTTTGGATAGTCAATCACTCCTGTGGTTTGAATATTTTGGCCTGTAATTCTTTATAAACCAAACTTTCAAAAGCAATGATCGCTTAGCAAATTGTGTGCAAACCCAGTGGAGTTACAGATGGCTCAACTGCTTTGAAAACTAAATTATTCTGATTTCTAAATATGGCTATACAATCAAATATAATCTAGTAGTCTTAGCTCTGCAATGAAAAGCAGGAGACTTAAGTCCTGCTTCTGTTTCTGCCACTGGTCCGCTGGCAAGACTCTGAGTGAGTCTTTTCACCCTATACAAAACTGGAACAATAAGAGAATTGCCTCAAAATCTGAGCAACATTACAAGCAGATGATTAATAGAGATATCTGGCTGCAGGCTTTTGGCTTTGAAAATCTTGATCCAGTTTCTCATCCTGGAACGGAAGAGAGAATTATTCAATTTAGGAATTGTCAACTATTTATAGCTTTAGCTGTTAAAAAAAAAGTTTTTTCAGAAATTGCAAGCCAGAAACCTATTGCTTCCCCAACCATCTCTGGCAGAAACAATCCCCAGGGGTATCTGCACAGTGTTCCAAAGCTGCTGGAGTGCATATTGTTCCATGTCTGCCTGCCAGTAAATTGCAGGACCACTTTCAGATACACAACAGAGAGGAAAAAGGAAAAATAATTCCCAAGGATTTCACTTCATCAGAGCTTCTATCTCTGTTCTGATATTCTTTTCTTTCCAAATAGGAGAATGATACCCATGTCCAAGTGATTTACTTCCGTTTCTCTTTTATCAAGGCAATGCAACATGAACACACCAGTGACTGAGAGGTAACTCATTTCATCACAGGCAGACGTGGAAATGAAAGCAACCACCTCCTCTATTTGCTACTGAAGATGAAAACTTCTTGCCAAGTTTTTCCAGTTGTTCCTCCCCAAATCTAGCTCACAGACATCACTAACAAATTCTTGAGTACTTGCACTACTTTATGCAATCTACTTGTCCCTGCTACACTCGTACCATCTCTGCAACCTCCTCTTGAACTGGGGGCTCTAATTAAATGGGCAGAAAAGCTCTATGAATTCAATGGGACAGCAGAACTGCAACTTCATAGAGTTTAGGGCAGACTGAATACTGTGCTCAGCGGCACTGCTGAGTCCTGCAGAGCTTTGCAACTGCGGAGTACTGCATTCAGCTCTGGGGTCCCCAGCACAAGAAGCACACAGACCTGTTAGAGCATGTCCAGAGGAGGGTCATAAAGATGATCAGAGGATACCTCTCCTATGAAGACATGCCAAGAGAGTTGGCATTATTCAGCCTGGAGAAGAGAAGGCCCCAGGGAGACCTTATAGCAGCCTTCCAGCTCCCAAAGAGGGCCTACAAGAATGATGGAGAGGGACTTTTTATAAGGGCATGTAGGAATTGGTCAAGGAGGAAAGGAAATGGCTTTAAACAGAGGGAGGCTAGATTTAGATTAGATATTAGGAAGAAATTCTTCACCATGAAGGTGGTGAGAAACTGGAACAGGTTGCCTGGAGTACCTGTGGCTGCCCCATTCCTGGAAATTTTCAAGGCCAGGCCAGGCCCTGAGTAACCTGATCTGATGACAGGTGTCCCTGCCTACAGCAGGGGTGTTGGAACTAGATGATCCTTAAACAATATTTATTGCTAATGTACTCTCAAGAACATTCCCATTGGCTTTAATGGTGCTTGGCATGGAACAGGGTTAGCATAGTACAATTTAGCCCAAAACACACAAACCTGTTGATGATGAAGCAGAAAACAGAAGAACTGTAACTATTCTCAAACTGAAGAGCTAAGCTTGTGCCTTAAAAAAGAAAAAAAAAGCTTTTGCTTTCAGTATAAAGAATATTAATAACTTTACAGAATTAATATGGCATCTCTTCCATAAGTTCTAGTAAAGACAAGAAGCTATGTGATCTGGGTTGCCTTTGACAATCTAGAGAAGAAATGTAAATAATCCGCAATCTTCTCTGTCAGCCTACGTAGTTAAATGTAGTTACAGGTGGTTGCACTGCTGATCCTTCAAAACATGGACTCAGTGTCAGGAGAAAGTCAGCCAGAGGTCTGCACAAGACTGGATATGTTAATATACTTATTAGTAGAGAATACAGCTCACCATGAATACATTTTTTCTGAAAACTAAATGTGCCCCCGCCCCAAAAAACTAAGTCCAAAGGGAAGTGAAGATATTTACTCTCTTTTTGACTAACCAGTGAAGTATAGCAAGGTAACACATACATTAATAAATATATCTGTCAGTCTCTAACAATGAAATAATTATGAACAATGATGCCACCTTCTCTGGGTAGACACAAATGAAATGGTGTGGGGACTAATACTGCACTGTCTGAAAACTTTGGTAGACACAACTTTTGTAGACTCAGTAAAAACTGAGTTTCCTCAAGAATCAGAAAGTGGCCAGAGGTGTTCTCCCAAAGACATGTTGTGACCAAGATTTCTCTCATCAGAGGAGGCTTATAAACAGACTTTTTCTAATAGATGTGACCTGAAAGGTATGCTACATGCAAACAAGAAAATCTTTTCAGAAAAGGATCACATCAGTAGGATGGAGTAAAAACTTCTAATATAAGCTAGGTATAAATAGATTAAGTATTTTTGCCATAAGTTTTTCATCTATATCTTGCATAAGTGTTGCTAAGTGTATTGCCAATTTTAACTGTTACAAATTAAAGTTTTTGGTGCATTTCCTCTTAATCTGTCTTGACTTGTGCATGATTTAGACTAACCAGCCTTTCGTTACTAAGGTCATGGCAAGCCATAGACCAGGTCACTAAGGTAATAGAACAAGCACCCAGTTAACCTGATATTGTTTAGGGCATGCAAGGAGAAATATAGCAAGGCATAAGCTCTGCTATATTGACTAGGTAGAAAGCTGACACCACAAACATCATGAGAAACAAATACCTTCCAGTAACCATTGGGAAAGCAAGAAGGTTTGAATCCAGTAAGATATTGCTTCAGCTCCAAAGATCCCAAAGAATACACCAAGGCACCCATATAACTAATCCTCCTTCCCCGTTCATGTTTTCTGGCAAAGTCATGTCTGTTGAAATGTCAACACACCATGGTCCATTCTCATGAGATCCTCTTTGAATAGTAGGACTGACTACCTCACAAACTGGAGATCAGAAAGGAAGGAATGCAACCCAATGCCAGTGATGGTGGATCAGAGGTGGCATCTAATTTTTTGAGAAAAAGGTTCGGAAAACATTCTATATAAAGACTGTTATTATGCTGCTTAATTTTAAGGTTTTTCAGGCACATTCAACTTGAGATACCTTCAGCAGTAGGGAATAAGGGGGGTGGTTGTGTTTGGGGTTTTTTTTTTGATTGTAGAAAAGGTTGTAGACATAAGCTGTGTATTTGCACTACGCTGTGATAGAATATGGATTTGTAACACCAAAACCCAGCATGCCTGTCTTAAAACACACGTTCCTTTGTAAAATATGCCACAAAGATTCAGAGGATTGATTAATGTTAAAATTACAGAAAGCATGTGTAAAAATCTTGAATTATAAAAACTGTAACCTTGCTGCAGAAAAGGGTGAAAGAAAAATTAACCTCCCTTGAATGGCAAGCTCTTAAATTGATTTAAAAGAAATATGAACAAGAAGCACTACTTTCTAATTCCCCAGGCACTAACCATAACTCACCAACAGTGGTGTCCCATATAAATTCCATTTTCAATGCAGTTGCATTGGCCAGTGTTGCAGTGATACCTTTCAGCTATACTGATACTCATAAATAATTATTCAATCTGCCAAAGCTATACGCTTCCTGTAAGAGGCAACATTAAGTGGAGAAGGAAGTAAACAGTCTGATATGAGTAATTATTTGTCTATTTTATTTGGACTGCTGTTAAAAAGAATACACCAAAAATGCATTGTATATGTTTGAAAACAATTCTGCTCAAGTTAAACATTACCATAAAAGTCATCATCTTACAAAGAAAGTGATTCACAGTGGAAACAATTTGAAACTCAGTTTCACAAAGTTTTCATAAGAATTGACCACACAGAGGAAGAAATCCACTCACTCCCATTCTAAACGTGGTAGAGGAGAAAACCAAAGCAATTACAAAAATGATCTTTCACTGATCTAGAGTACACAAGCTAATAGAGACATGAAGATATGTAGTAGTTATTGTTGAAATAAACATACAGGATTTTAAGTGTCACACAGACAAGGAACAGCTTTGTGATAATCATATACACATTTTGTCAATGAGTTAAACAAATAGCAACAGGATAATCTTAGTAACTACAAAGGAAAGAAATACTGCATCTACTTCATGTTCTAATTTCAGAGATAAGGATAGAAAATTGCCTTACCTCAAATACAGCTTGAAGAGAGACATTAACAATATGTCTACATCCTTTCTTAGTTCCCTTGATAGCAGTCTAAGAGGAAATACAAAATAGCAAATAACTATCTTCTCTGCAGACAGCATGTGCCCAGGAATAACATTCTTCCCAGTAAAGTGTCAAAAAAGAAGTTAAAAAAAAACACCAAAAAACCCCCAACAAACAAACAAACAACAACAACACCAAAAAAAACCAAAAAGCAAAAACCTTAAAAAGACAACCCTTGTAAAATAAAAAGGCAAAAACTTCGTATTTGAAATTTACAATAAGGTTTATTGCATTTTGAAGGAGTAGAGAAATTCGGGAATTAAACAGATAACTATGATATCACCTCAATTCTCAGTAAAAATATTAATTTGGCATATATGGCTACAAAAGAAAGACTGTAAATTCATCTGCCCAGAACTCAGTCACTGAAGACCTGAAAAGATTTCTCTTCCAGTAGTAGCCACACATGGGCTCACACGATACAATCTTATTAACTGGCTTTTTACTCCCAAACTACAGTGCTTACTAAAGCGACACTCAAATGCTAAATGCTTTCGTCAAGAGTTCAATCACTGACCTGCAGTGAAAGCCTTGTGTTCAGTTCCAACATTTTCTAACAGCAAGCAAGAAAAATAAAATGGTTTCACGGAATGAACTGTTAAAAAAGAAAATCCTCACACATAAGCTTTCCCCAAGGGTAAAGAAATATCCACAAGCTTTAAATTGGCCAGGCGGATTTAAGAGGAAGGGAAAAAAAAAAAAGAAAAAGGAAAAAAAAAGTCAGCTCTTTCTGTTGCGTCAAAGAGCCCACTGTGCAATAGGAACAGTGAACAGAGTTGTTAAACTGGCAAGCTTTTGCTGAAGACAGCTTTTCAATATGCTCTCAGCATCGTCTCCCAGGGCTGGCTGGAGACAGTCCCACTCCTCTTATATGAGCTATGCTCCTTCAAGAGGCAATCGCTCTTAAGGACAGTTTCTATAAACATGCTGTTCAACTGGTTTGGCTGCACATGATGAGGGTAGTTGATCACAGATACGTACCTGCGTTCAAGGATTAGACCCGCGCGCTCTTGGGGAAAATGCAGGCACATTTAAAATAGCTATCATTAACTCGGCTTAAGAGCAGAATGCTATTGATGACTGACAGCTTGCTAAAACTCCCTTCCCTGCTTAGACCACTCACTATGCTGCTGCAGAGCAATTTTGAAAGGCACGGTACTTAGAGAGGAAACCTCTAATGCAATTCCACTGGGACATTGTAGCCCAAGCAGCGCTCACTGATTAAAGGAAATCAGTAGTCACATGCTGCTGACTAGCTTTGTGTTTAGTGCAGCGAGCCCAGGTAGCCACCAGAGACTGCAGCTACGCGGGATGAGTTAACTGTCCCTCCCGGGAATGACGACTCCTTGACTGAAGACATTTTTAGAGGCTGAACTAGTGTATTTACTGTGAATGGAGTAAGGACCCCACACAACCTGGTTAAACATTCATAAAGCCACGTTTATCACTACATGCAGAAAATTACTACACAGATCTTTGCAAACGAGGACACTACACAGCATCCCTTTTACAAGCCACGGAGACCTAAGCAAAGGCATTCAGAGCACAGGTCAACCTACATCAACCTGTATGGTCCATTGAACTGCCTTCTGGGCTTCACCTACAAAGGGACCTATGATGGCTTCCTCAAAAGGAGGTTGCCGACAGCAACATTTTTTGAGATGAGTGCCACTCCAAGTGACAAGGCGATGAATGCCTGTGACATGTGCTCAGAAAGAACCTACAAGGACGAACAGGATTGGTAAGAGACAAGAATAAAAAAGGGAAAAAACAAACCATGGAATGCACTTCTCAATGTGACTGCAGAATTAAAAGTGAGGACAAACAAATGCAGCTGGTTAATTTAGAATTTCTTTTCTATTTATATCTCTTTCAGAGTTGCCACGGGGACATTATGAGCTTGATTATGTGGGAAGGCAGCAGAAGGAAAGGAAGTATATCCAGGAAATTCTCCCTATTCATGTTCTTTCTCTACTTAGCAAACTTCTATATGGAAAAAATTACTTCTTTAACAGCTTCTCTTGAAATCCTTCCAGGTGAAAATGAATTTCTCTCCTAAAAAGTGTTTTCATAAATGGCAGAGTAAGTTTCTGCAAAAAGTATCTTCAACTTAAGAGTGAAATACAGCATTTTGTAAGCTTTTAACCCTATAAACTTAATGCAAAGTCCTATTTGTGCACCAAGCAGTGTGCTGCTCTGCTATGCTTTCACACCACCAGACAACTCAGTGTGTTGACTCAGCTGTAGCGTCACTGGGGTCATATGAGCATAGCTTTGGCCATATCAGAGTATGGAGATGAATAATTCTGTCTGTGCTATGCAGAAGACAATTACGATCTGGTTCAGTTTTCCAGATCTAAAAGCTAGGCAAGTATTTTAACAGACCTCATAATATCTGCTCATAAGGCTACCTAAATGTTTCCCCCCGTAAACGCTGACTCCTCACCACTCATCACTACCAAACTGCAGGCTGAAGGAAACTGGTAACATTTGCTCCTTTCTTGAAATGGATTTTTGGTTTATCTAAGTATCATAAAAGAATGGTGATTTGCACTTTGAGCAGGTAGATGGACCAGATAAACTCCTGATGTCCCTTTCAACATAAACTATTTTAATTCTGTGAAAATGAGGTCAATGAAAAGCTATCTTATGCTATTACAGAAATTAAGTGGATTGTGGCCAACTCTAGTGTTGTGAAGCCAGAATTTGGATTCAACTGTCAAGACTATAGACAACTCCAGAGTGACAAATCTCTATTCTGTCCTTTCATGAAAAGCTACCAGATCTGCTGAAACATAAGCATTTGTATTGACATTGCCACTTGCGAAGTCATTAAGAGATACCACTCTGTAGACAGGGCTGAGTTGGTTCCACACATCCCCTGCTGTTCCACTCTTGGATTACCAATCTCTTTTTGTTTTTTTCCTTGCTACCTGTTATGCAATCTCAAACTATTCTTTCAGCTGTAAGGGACAAAGAAGACACTTATTCTCAACCTCAAATTTTCAAGGACTAACAGCCCAGACAACTCATCTCAGTTGTAGAAATAGCTCTGCCCAAATCAAGGGACACAGAATTGGTTAAAAAAAAATCTAGAAAACTACAAACCCTTCAGCATTATTCCTAGTTTTTGTGTAGACCCCAACACACTGCTAGCTCAACACAGACTCTTCTTCAAGGCTGCATTCATAAGATATTAAGGAGATTGATCCTTTTCAGTATTATGCAAAGGTTTAGAAAAGGGAGTAGCTTCCTTGCTGCAAATGCCAGACAGGAACTCCTGGTCCCCAGACCTAAGGAATGACTGTCAATTCAAGCCCACATCATGCAGCACAGCAGTTATCCAAACCTGTGCCCCTCCACATCATAGATGGCTTTATCCCATACCACAAACCCCATCTACCTGCCCCTAGGGCTGGTTGTTAATTCGCTAGTCCTGTGTAAGTGACAACAGCATACGGGACCAAGTTAGGAAAGCTAACATGGAAGGGATGCTATTTGCTGGGATTATACTGATTCAGAAACTTAGACGATGGTGAATGACATTCAAAACACTCCGCCGCTGTTAAGTGCCAAACTAATGTCTCCTGGACATTTTCTTGGCTCTCGGAGCCCCTCATCTGTGGTGTGTAAGCACTTAGGAACACTACCACCAAAGTCTGCAGCTCAGCCTTTGCACACCTCGTGTATCTGTGTCCCTGAGCTGCGTCAGCTACACCGCCTGCATCCACCGCCTGTGTTATCGCTGTTACTCACAGGCCTTCCTCAAGAAACAGGACAATCTTCCCAGGGAAAAATCAACCTTCACAGGGTCGGATGACTCAACTGCCTTGAGGTCAATGCTGCTTATTTCCTGCTACAGAAGGCTCCAAAGCCTCTTCCTGAAAAACAAGGCTCATGTAGGTATTTCAGCTGAGTCCTGTATTCCTGCAGGAAGGAGGCTGTGTGCACTTCCAGTTGGCTGGCTACAACGTTGAGACCTTCAGCATGCCTTACACTGTGGAAAGCAAAACAGCACAACCTGGGCAAGAACTCAGGAAAGCCACTTTAGGTGGAGAGGAAGCTTCAGACCCCAACAGAATTAGCCTAGCCCCACCACCACCTATAGGCTTGGGTCCTGGAATGGGAGATGAGCATTGAGTGCCACTGGCACATCCGTTGTTCAGGTTTAGGACAGCAACAGCTCTAAATAGAGCTCAGCTTAGCTAAAAACTATAGTTTATGCTCCAAGCACCTCCAAATACTACTACTATGTCACCTAACAGAGAGAGAGTGCCCATATTTCAAAACCCACAGTGCTCCCCTTCCTCCCATTCACAACTGAAACATCAGTGGTGTTTCCTGCTTGCTCACTGACATCGCTTATCCCTATCCCCTGCAATTCTGATCCTGCTGCCTGTCTTGTATCTATGAGAGGATCACAGAGAAAACAGTTTTACTTCTTAAATCCAGGGCTTGGGCACACTTAATGTAAGTCCTCTGTTATGTCTAAGTTCTTCTAAGCCTGAACGCTCCTCAGGTGATTCCTACCTTTGCCTATGCCCCCTTCAGACTTCTTTCATGTTAAGTTACACTGTTTGTATGATGCAAAATTGGACTCTCAGCTCCTCCTTTCCTGGAGGGGCTGAGTGGACTGGCAAACACATGGAGCTGTAGGAATAAATGCAGAAGCAAGGATTCAACATATCTCTACACGAAGTAGCAGAGTACTTATTTGGAAAAAAACCCCAGATTAGTCACAGCTTTAAAATAAATACATAAAAATTCCAAAGTGTCCAGCTAACACACAGTAACACACACAAGGGAAAAAAAAAGAAATAAGGGTGTTCCTAATTCACTGGAGGTATTCCCCTTTGCCTAGTGGATTAAATACAGCTACGTCCTGCTTTCAGGATACCTTGTGAAACTGGTTCAAAAGTAACTTTTGAAAATCCCCTGCCACCCATTTCACTCTTGCAGCATCCTGATCCTGGCCTCACAGGCAGCCGATGGGGAACCCCAAACAGCCCATCAACCCTTGCTGGGCAGTTTCTGAGAAGAGAATACACAATTTTGTTACCATATCCAGCCCCACAATGTAAAACTCTTAAATAGTTGGGGTGTTTTTTAATAAAGTTTGGCTATATGCATCTGCACAAATATATAGGGAAGAGCTCTGAACAGACCTACACAACAGGCAGTGATTAATATTGCTGCACTTGCAAGGGATTGCAGGTCGGTGAAGCCATTTTTAAAGACCTGTGCCATCCCACAGTAGTTCGTAGATTTAATAGCAAGGGCAGGAGAGGAAGAAGAGGAGGAGGTGCCTGTTTTATGAGGGACTTTCTGCTGTGGCTTTGTCACCTCCCTCAGTGGCAAAGCAATCACATGCTTTGTGCTCCTTCAAAGTGCAACTGACCAGTGTACAGTGAGAGCCCTGAGAAAGGGGGCACTGAACAGGACCCCACTCAGCCAGTGTGCACTGCTGGCTATGGACAGACAGGGCTATTTGTAAGGCACTTGTGCAGTAACTGTTAGTGTCATCGTTTGTCAAGGACCCCTAGCAAGTATTTGTTAGTGCAGCAGCAGGAAGTCAAAACAGAATCACAACGATTCAAGGTTAGCCTGGACTCAGCCCTTCCCTCTGAGGGCAGAGCCTTTGCAAGCCCACTTCTTGCTGAAATCTGCCCATTTTCGAGTTTCACACTGCAGCACTCTCCCAGGCACAGCCAACACTATGGACACAGGGTGAAATTAAATCAGATGTCCACCAAAAAAGCACGGAAGGAGGAGAAATGTACAACAATATGGTGGAGCCAAGAAGCCAAATTCTCAGCCCTCACAAGGACTCTACAGCTGAAAATCTGTAGCAGGCTTAGCATTCTTATCTGCAACAGAGTGAGAGGCATATGCGAGCCTAGTGCTGTAATTGAGGAAGAACAAGGCAAAAATAAACCACAGTCACTTCGGCAGGAAAAGAGGGACCTTGCCTTTTATTTGTAATAGAGGTTTAACAGTCTGTTAAAACTATTTGCTGACTGGATTATTACACCAACTCTTAGATGTGTAGATTTATGGACTTGATCAGTGGAAGTCCCCAGGTGCAAAGTCTGCAAGGTCACTTGTGACATCAGAAAGGAAAAGCCTACTTGAAAGCAAACAAAGGAAGTGGCAAGGAGAATAGAGAAATTTAAATATCAACTAAGTACCAGAAAGGGCTTAGTTTGCAATCAAATACCCTAACACTGAAAACTAATGGGAACAAGCAAGTCTCAGCTCCAGGCTGTCAAAAGCCAGGTGTGTTTCTGTGGTGAGAAGTCTCAACCGTTCCTTGGCATCTGCAGGTGGTGACCTTGGTACTGGCCTGTAGAACCTTCCAGGAGCATGAGCCCAGGCAGGAGCGCCTTGGGCTTTTAAAGTGGGCTTTGATTCGCAGCAGCACCAGCCTAAGGACGCAGAGCCCCTTAGAGGCTGACAGAGGTGAGTGAACTCCCCTGCCTCTAAGCGCCTTTATGGACACACAACACAGCACACAGGGCCAAAATTCAGGTTTACCAAGGGTAGTCCAGCCAATCTCCTACCAGCGACCACACTGGCTGCCAAAGGCGGAAGGGCAGGAGGCCCCTTTCATCTTTGCTCCCAAAATTTCTTATGGTCAATTTGGACCCCAAACTAATTGTCCTGGGCTACACGAAATGGCTCTAGACCTTCGTGCCTATACAGGGCCTTTCACATCCCAGACTCCTCGATCCTCATGCCGTCCTCAGTCTCCTCCCACTCTCCAGGTCCTCGCAGCTCCCTCCCGCCACGGTCTCCGGTCCAGCGGACCGGGACATCGCGTGCCCGCTTCAAAGATGGCGGCTGGCGCGCGGTCCTACAGCAACGCGCGGCTCCAGGGCGGGGCGGAAGAGAGGGTGAACCGGCTTCGGGGCGCAGCGCGGCGCATGCGCGCTGCCCTGCGGTCAGGGCGGGTCTGGGTGCAAGATGTCGGCGCAGGGGGACTGCGAGTTCCTGGTGAAGCGAGCCCGGGAGCTGGTGCCGGGGGACCTGTGGGCGGCCAAGGCCTGGCTCATCACGGCGCGGAGCCTCTACCCCGCCGACTTCAACATCCAGGTGAGTGCCGCCAGTGTCGCACCCGCTCGCTGCCGGGACACCGCGCCGGGCGGCCTCGCTGCGGGCGCTGCCCGATTGACGGGCGGCTCGGCCAATGCGGGCGGGGCTCCGGTGACAATATAGGAATAATTTAAAGTATCTCTGCTACTTACGGCTTTTGCAGCAGCGTGGGGTCTTTGCATTGCGTTTGACTGGGTGCAAACCCTGCCCAAGGAACTCTTTGTTCTCTAACTTTTCTATTTGTGTAAAGGTCACGCGTAAATGTTAAGCGTTGAAAGGGACCTTAAAGATCCTCTGATCCCACCCCCTGCCGTGGGCAGGAACACGTCCCACTAGACCTGGTTACTCCAAGCCCCATCTAACCTGGCCTTGAGCACTGCCAGTGTTGGGGCATCCACAAACTCCCAGGGCAACCTGTGCCAGTGCCTCACCACACTCACAGCAAAGAATTTCTTGCTAATATCTAACCTATATTTCCTCTTTTTCAATTTGTACCCATTATTCCCTTATACCCATTATCTCTCACTATGGTTTCTGATGAAGAGTCCCTGTCTCGCTTCCCTGTAGGCCTCTTGGAAGGCTGTTAATAATTTTAATAATATTATCATGCAGAAGTTAATGCCTAAATTAATGTGTAATTACATGGTCTAAACTTGCCTCCTAATTTCTCCAGAAAATACTGAAGTTCCTTAGTTTTCTGTTGCTCAGGCTGCTGTAGCAAATTGAGGACAGTTTTTTAGAGTGGAAGGACTAATCTGATCCATGAAGTGTTCTAGACAGCTAATGTTCTGTTCTTGCATCCCACAGTATGAGATGTACACTATTGAGAGGAATGCTGAGAGGACGGCGTCTGCGGGCAGGCTGCTCTACGACATGTAAGGAATCAGAGCTGGAACTCTACCAAGTGTCTGTTTCTATAAATATTAGATTTTCCAAAAATACCATGTGAGTGTTCTTGAGCATCCACGTGGATAAATTACGTGGAAAAATTGTAATTAATTAAAAATAGTAGAAAGGAAGGTTTTATTTTCTGTTTTGACTGTGCACATACTTTCCTGGGAGGGTTTTGCTTTGGAAGCAGGTTTTGATATCACTCTGCATCCCTTGCCTCAAACTTTATTACAGGTTTGTGAATTTTCCAGACCAACCCGCTGTATGGAGGGAGATCAGTGTTATTACATCAGCATTAAGGAATGACTCACAGGACAAGCAGACACAGTTTTTAAGAGGTAAGGATTCTATCCTGAAGGAACTTCATTTAGTGTGTTAGGCTTAGGAAAAATAGAGGGACATGACAAGCTAATTCCCATTGCATTGTCTCTGATATGGGTAGACTTAGTCTGCCAGAACAACAAGTACTTAGAAAGGAGAATGAATAGGGAATAACTGGCATGGGACTCATGAATCATCATTCCACAGGTTGCAGAGAACAATGAATGATCATAAAAATGGGGTGAATTTGTGTGTTATGAATATGAATGGTGACCAGATGGGCTTGTTGCCATTGCTAGCAACCAAGGCAGTTTTGAAAGCAGGATTTACACCTGACAAATTATAACCTGCTGTTTCAATACATGCTTCACAAGCTGTAAGGATAAGCAATGTGTAGCTCTCCATACAGGCTAGTCCAGATAAGAAAACATTTGATTTTTCATGGAGCGTGTTTATTTTTCAAAGCAAATACATAAAACATACAGGGAAAATATGTTAGTTTCTTTTTAGTGTCTCATTGGAAGTTTAAAGTGGAAAAACTAAATTTTAATAATTAAAATATTAATTGTAGAAGTGAGTAAAAAAATAAATGAACAATCTTGAAAAAGCATCTTGAAATGTTGAATGCTTAAGTATTAGGATTTTGAGTATTCCACTCAGTAGCAGTCTTACTTGTTAATTCAAGTTCTCAGCACCTGAATAAACACAGATAAATATTTACTTGGTCTTCTCTGAAAGAAACAGACTTCTTTTTTTTCAGGCATGAGTGTTAAAAACAGAAAAAAGCATAAAGAAATCCCATTTGCTCTGCATGGCAAGGTGTTGTTGACTCATCTTGTACCCTTTGTCAGTCACCTCTACAATTCAGACACAGCAAGCTAAACATTTCAATTATTTTTTTAAAGGATTATTTGAAACCCTTCCTGGTCGGGTCCAGTGTGAGATGTTACTGAAGGCGACAGAGCAGTGTTTTAACACGTTAGAAAGGGCAGAAATGCTACTCCTGCTTCTGCGACGTTTTCCGGAGACTGTGGTGCAACATGGGGTAAGAGAAATGAAGCTCATAGTGACTGTTCAGGATATTGGTACTCTGCTTCTTGAGATTTGCTGAAATGTGTTTTCCTTTGCCTAGTGAAAGGGCGAGTCTTTTCATTCATTTTTAGTTGTGGCTGATAGTTCAGATTGCTGTATTGTGGGGTTACCACCAGGAAGGAATTAGACAGAAAACAAATGGAAGCAAATAAAGTAAAACTGTGTTTTGTAAATGACAATATCAGTGACATACCACTTTCACCTGTTTGTGTGTGTCTTTACTGATGGAGTCACATGCACAGTTTTTCTCTTGGTCTTGTCTTGCTATCTGCTGGCATTGCTTTTCACCTGTTACTAAGTATGGATAGTTTAGCTGTACATTTGGAGACTTGCACATGCCGTTGCCGTAGGGTGACTTGCTACTCAGGCAGCCACTAAATTACTGTTCAGCTCCATTGAATTGCAGTTAAAATTTCTGAAGCCACTGGTCCAGTGTTTTGATTTTCACCTCTGCTCACACAGGTAGGCCTTGGAGAAACATTATTAGATGCTGAAAGTATTGAAGACCAAGAATCTCCGGTGAATTGTTTTAGGAAATTATTTGGTAAGAAAATAGTAATGTTCTTGTTTTACTTTTTAGTATGGCAAGATTCTGAGGTCAGTGAAGCTACTTTAAAGATAATACAATTAGAAAACTGCTTTAGTCGGAAGAGTCTCAGCCCACATTAGTCCAGACTGACCATATAGTACAAATTGGTATTACGGTCATTCGTGTGGGGTTCTTTGTAGTGTAAGGTCAGACGGAGATGGAGGATCACATTGCTGATTGAGAAACCTTACCCAGGCCAAATAGAACAAACCCCCTCACAAACCTAAAGGATTTTTCGATTTGTTTTTTGTTTTAGTTTGTGATGTTCTTCCTCTGATAATTAACAATCCTGATGTACGACTTCCTGCCAGCTTGTTATATAAATATCTGAATAAAGCAGCGGAATTTTATATTAACTATGTAACTAGATCTACACAGACAGAGAGCCAGTATCAAGGTAAGAATATTGTTACGAAATTAAACATTCTTAGAATGTATTTAGTACTACTGAAGTGGTGTCCATAAATGAAAAATGCTGCGTTTTTTATGTACTGGAACATGTAGATATTTGATATTTCTTAGTTCTTTGTTTCCAAAATACCTCATGGTGTTTCAACTACTTAATCATGATGCTCATGATGCTTCAACATATCTCCTGAAAAGTAGGAGGAAATGTCCAAAATGTCCTTATCCAGCCTATCAACTCTCACGTACGAGGAGGCAGAAATGCCTGTTGGCTCTCCATTAGCCTTCTCAATAAAGAATGGTTACCCTGAAAGCTCTGACGTAATTTTTACACGTCTTCTTTGTGAAAATTAATCAGCTTGTTTGATTTCTTTATGAAGAGAGAAATGTACTGGTTTTCCTAGGTTCACAAGATTCCTCTGATATCATGTCTCCAAGCAAGCGCAGCTCTCAGAAATACATAATAGATGGTCTCACAGAGAAGTCATCCCAGATTACAGATCCTTGGGAGAGGCTATTTAAAATATTGTCTGTGGTGGGAATGAGGTGTGAATGGCAAATGGATAAGGGAAGAAGGTAAGAAAAGTGTGCTTTTCTGGGTATTTCTTCTCAAGAAGAGTTTGGCTTTTTAATTCTTAAGGAGGTGTGTTGAAGAAGGATTTTAACATGAGAATTTTGTGTAAGTTCATGGCGGCTTTTCTTTCAAGGCTGTACAATGTGAAGCAGAAACGTGGCTTCAGAGAGAGCATGTGGTAATTAGTCTCTAAACTCAATTTCTGATGGTGACAGCCATGCATAAGAACTATAGTACTGTAAGGTATCCTTCCCTATGTACCTTAGCAAAGAGAAACATGGTAAATGTTTAGTGAATTTCCCTAGCATGTATTCCGACCCTTCACTGACTTGAGGTTAGGCGATGTCCTCAGAGAAACATTAAGATTTTTGTATTCACTATGCATTCTTTCCTTTAGTTTCAGAGTCTGTGTAGTAACCTGAATTCTTTTTGTCTCTTCCCCTCAGAAGTTTTGGTGATATTTTGCATCGAATGAAAGATCTCTGCAGATACATCAGTAACTTTGATAGTGATGCCCACACTAAATATAAAAACCAAGTAGTATATTCCACGATGCTAGTCTTCTTTAAAAATGCGTTTCAGTATGTCAGCAACATCCAGCCATCACTCTTTCAAGGTCAGTTTCTAATGTTTCAGCTTCTGTAAGGACTGCTTTGTGATTTCATTGGTAATGTCTGAAAGATCTTTTCTCATTAGTCTTTTGAAACTGTCGTTTTACAAAGGGACATTTACTTGGGTCTTGTTATAATGCTCTGAAGTCATAAATTTTACCAGCAAACATAGTTCATAACGCCTACTGTGGTGGATCAGACCAAAGATCAATCTAACCATCATGGTTTCAGTCTTGGCCAGCAGCAGAGTTATCTAGCGAGGAGAAAAGTAACAGACCAGACATGATGAGAAAAACATTCCTAGGTTTGATTC
>VWZD01008532.1:0-10953 GCA_013396695.1 Sakesphorus luctuosus
GACCTCAGGGAACTTGGGCTTCTGGTGTTTGGTGTCTGTTTAACTTTCGGATTTTTCGTTTTCATAGTTTTCTCCTATGTGCAGATCTCCAGGGCTGTGCTGAGGATCCCCTCTGAGCAGGGATGGCACAAAGCCTTTTCCATGTGCCTCCCTCACCTGGCCGTGGTCTCCCTGTTTTTCAGCACTGGTGTGTTTGCCTATCTGAAGTCCCCTTCCCCATCCCTGGATCTGGTGGTTGCAGTTCTGTACTCGGTGGTACCTCCAGTACTGAATCCCCTCATTTACAGGCTGAGAAACCAGGAGCTCAAGGATGCCCTGAGAAATTTGATTACTGGATGCTCTTCAGGACCTTCAAACTTTCTGTTGTCTTCTGCATAGCATTCAGAATGGAACTCATGACAGGGCCCATCCTGCCTTCTCAGGTTTTTGATTGGGGTCATTTGGTTGTCTTATCATAATTTTATGCACACTGAAATTTGATAATTAATCTCCCTTCTGATCTTGTGCCTCCCTACTGAGTTTAACCCAGAGACTTGTCTAAATGAGGAATATTGTTCTCTGAGTAATTAAACAAAATGAAGGACCCTGTCACAACTTGTTTAATTCTTCTTCATAGGCATTCATAAGGGGCACTGCAGGACAGGGTGTGTTGGCAGGGGGGAAGGGGAAAAAAGTCCCAGCACAGCAGCACTACCAGGGTGCAGTAGCAGCACTTGGTGTTTTCAGAGCTGACATTTCCACTTCCACACTTTCCTTCCCAGCCCTGCTATTGCTGTAAGGCCTGAGTGCTCGGCCAGCTTGGTCACATCCTGCTGTGTGTCTGTCCTGGGATCACAGACAGGGACAGGCCACGGGCACTGCTGGGACACAGCTGGGTTGCACAACAGCAGCTCCATCAGGAAAGGGCATCTCCTGAGGGCAGGGCAGGAAAGCTTTGATCTTGCTACAAGACTTTGCTCTCAAAAATATGCCCATGGAGGAAACTCTCAACAGGTTCCTGGTTTTGCTTGTTCTCCAAGGGCTGGGTGTGATGAGATCAGGGTCCCAGTGTGGCCTTCAAGGGACCTTGGTCTAGGTCAGGTTTTGTTTCTCGGTGGCCAGTGCCCAAGGAGATGGAGAATGGTCTGTCATTAACCTTCCTGGGGTTCTTCAGCATGTTATGGGGCTGATGGCAGGTCAGTGTTTTATTGCAGACACTTGGGTGCTGACAGAAAAAGACAGGTGACTTTCAGGGACAGTTTGTGCCAAGGAGTCAGCCAAAAAACAAAGTCCAGTGAGCACAGGCCTGTCCAGCATGGGGTCACCCAGAGATGGTATTCTACATCTGGGTGTGAGCCAGCAAACAACAGCTCTGTAACCCCAAGGACCACAGGAATAGCAGTCTTGTGAGTAATTCCTATTATCCTCAGTGAACTTCCATAGTCTGGATCCAGTGAAGCCCCCAAATCCATCTCCCAGCACTGGAACAAGGCAGGGCCCCTCTGAGCACCCTCCGTGACCACACAAGAGCTTGTGTGGTAGGGAGTCAGTGGCAGGGACCACCATCAGCTGGCTCTGCCTCCCAGCCTGACCAGCACAGCCCAGCAGAGTCCCCCCATGGTCCCAAGCACCACAGCCCCCATGCCCTGCAGAGCAGCACTCCCAGCTCAGGGGCTGTGGGGAGCACGGGGAGGGGCTGCAGGAATGGCTGGTCTGGCCAGCACAGACGTGTTCCCCTGGGGAAAGGCTCTATGGGGAGATGGGATGTGCCAGGAGAAGAGCAGGACACCCTTTGCGTGTGCAGAGGAGCCATGGAAAGAGTGTGTCCTGTCCCTAGGGCTGCAGGAGCTGCCTGGGCTGATGATCTCCTGGGCATTCCAGACACAGAGTCATTGTTCCTGACCTCCATTTCCTCCATTTCTCGCCAGAGGGCCAGACATGACTGTGTTGTTCTGCTGGGCTGAGGCTGGGGAGAGTGAATTGGGGTACCAAGGAGAGGCTGGACTGGGCGGTGCCATGGAGAGGAAAACCCCAATGTTCAGCTAAGGTCTGTGAGCATGCAGGGTGGAGGCTCTGCTGTATCCTCACAAAACCAGCCCTCCTGGGAGGGACTTGAAGTAGCAGCAGAGCAAGGTCTGCTCTGTTCCCATGTTTTGCACATCCTAGAAAAAGCTGCCACAGGGCAATGGGCACAGACTAGCCCGGGACAATCACTGTTGCCAGCACTGGATTCTCACCTGCAGGGCCCTGAGCTGGTGAAGCTGCTCTGCAGAGGGGAGGGGATGTGGTGCCCTGGGGCCATGGGGTGATGATGCACTGGCCATGCTGGTCAGGGTGGGAAGCAGACCCTGCTGGATGGCGATGACTCTTCTCAATCATCTTCCATATTCCTGGAACACTCAGCAGCCAAGAATAAGGCCAGGCAGGATCATGTCTCCAATGGCCCAAGGGCAGAGGAGGGCTCCAGTACATCCAGACTGTGGGCTGGAGAGCTTTTCAGGACATGCTCATGGAACCCCCACAGGCTGGCTCTGGTACAGCCCTCCTGTCCCTCGTGCCACTGGAGACACCCTCTGGTCCTGCCCAGCCTTGTCCTTGTCTTCTGAGCCTTCTGGGAAGCTGAACAGGAGTTCAGCAGAGTGATCCCCATCCAGCTGGGTCTGCTTCCCACTCTTTACCAGCATGGCCAGTTCAGGGTCACGCCATGGCCCCCGGACACTACAACTCCCTCTCTCCACAGAGCAGCCCCTCCAACTCAGGGCCAACTGCCTAGACCAGGCTGGACACACTCACCTGGGGAGAGGGATGTCCCTGGAGAGGAGCAAAGGAACATTTCTGTGCCTGCGGGAAGAGAAACCTCTTTCTGCAGGCCCCCCTCAGGATGGACTGCCCTGTGGCTGGGCCAGGACTCTCTGCTGGGCTGGGGAGAGGGGCTGGAACTGAGGGGCACAGTCAGTCTGTGCTGGGCAACTCCTGGAGATGATATCTGGGATCCTGAATTTTGACTCATCTCCAATCCTTGTCATGTCCAGTCTGCAGCTTTGGGGCTGCAGAGGAGACTGAGACACTTCTTTTCCTCTAGTAACTGTTGTGCCCTTCAGAGAGACTGGGGCTGTGGGTGAGTGCCCAAAGCTCTTCAGCACCTTGCGGTGGGCACTGCTTTGGGGCAAGCCCAGACTGGGCTGCTCTGCTGAGCTGGGAAGAGAGCAAGGGGTTTTGTGGAGAGTTTTGGAGGGGCTGGGCAGGACTGGAGAGGTCCCAAGAGAGGACAACAGCAATGTGTGACCCTGTGTGGTCATACAGGGTGAGAACACACTGCAGTGTGTGAGATGCAGAGCCACAACATGAAGGTGCAGGAGAGAGGAGGCTGGTATCTGTCCTTGGTTGTATGAACAGAGCTCTTTAGCAGCAGGACAACTCCTGGGATGTCACCACAGAGCCCCTGTGACATCACATGACCTCATGGCTCTTTGGCAGCCTGGAGACCTCTGGAATGTCACCATGGAGCACTTGTGACTGTGACTTCCCAGCTCTTTAGCAGGCTGGGGGCCACTGAAGTGTTTCCTGGAACCCCTGTGAGTGATGTGAGATTGCAGTGCTTTAGCAGCCTGGAGACTCTTGGAATGACACCACAGAGCTCAGGTGAGTGCCTGTGACATTACAGCTTTTTAGTAGCATAGGGGGACCTAGGATGTCACCAAGGAAACCTTGTGACTGCCTGTGACTTCAGTACTCTTTGGTAAATTAGAGACTCCTGTGATGTCACCATGGAGCCCCTTTGGCTGTCTGTGACCTCACTGTTCTTTAGGAACACAAAGACCCCAGGATGTCACCACTGAACTCCTGTGACTGTGTGACAAATCAGCTCCCTGGCAGCCTAGAGACACCTCTGTGGTCACAGCGGGGCCCCTGTGACTGCCAGTGACCTCACTGCTTTTTAGCAGATTAAAGACCACTGGGGTGTCACGCTGGAAGTCCTGTGACTGCCTTTGACCGCAGTGCTCTTTACCAGTCTGGAGAAACCTGGGATGTCATGACAGAGCTCCTGTCACTGGGACCTGCCATGGCAACCACCATGGAAAGCTGTTGCCAGGATCTATTGCCATGGACACTTAAGTGGAGACCCGTTGCTATGGTCAGCTGCCATGGATACAATTCAGGTCTTGTTGCCATAACAACTATCAGAAGGAGTCATTGCTATGGCAATTGCCTTGACAACCATCAATAAGTTGGGAGAGGACACAGCCAAAGGAAAAGGAGGAAGTAGTGGACACTGTGAGCAATGGCCTCTGTGTGCCCAAGTCACCATTCCCTGGGATGGAGCCCTGCTCATGTAGGGGTGCTGAACACCCAGGTACCTGTGGGAAACAGGGAAGGAATTCCTAGTGTTTTCTCCCCACCATAGAACTGTCTGTGCCTCAGTCCAGCAGTTTGGTCCCTTTTGCTCTCCAGATTCTCCCCCATCCCATGTTTGCTCAGCAATAGCCACAAACAGCGATGGAACCAGGTGTGAGGGGCAGGTGCCAGAGAAACAGACCCAGAGAGACATTGCTGGGGTTTTTTTGCAATGGCAACCAGCACTGAGATCAGTGGCCAGGGCCAGTTGCCATGGTAACCACCTACTGCAGCTCTTTTTGTGGTCAGTTCCAATGGAAAGCATTAGGGATTTGTTTCTATGGCAGTTTCCATGGCAACCATCACCAGACCTGGTTGCTGAGGTCAGAAGTGATCATTCATTAAGTCGGGCTGCTGGTGTCAGGTTGCCATGGCAATGTTCACTGAGACCAGTTCCTATAACCGTTTGCCATGGCAACCATCATTAAAACCCTTTGCTAGGATTTGTTTCCACAGAGACCAGAGAGGAAATCCATCACGATGGTCAGTTTCCAGGGCAACCATCACAAAGACATTGCAAAAAACTCCTTGCAGTCAATTGCACAGACATATGTTGCTATAATAACAGTGTCCATGGCAACCAGCATGTGGTCCGTGGTGTTGGGTTGCCATAGTAACGTGCTCCAAAGCCCAGTGGGACACAGATGGGACCATCCCATGGCTTTGTGTTTCAGGGAACAGCCAGTGATGGTGCAGAGACATCAGTGAGGGCACAGAAATGCTGCTGGGAGGGCTGGTGGGAAAGCAGGATGGGTGTGTGCAGCCTGCAAGGCCAGAAGAGCAGCAGGGACAGGGCAGGACAGGCTGCAGGACAGATGGCCAAGGGCTCTGGCAGAGCTGGAAGGCACAGATGCACCCATGGCTTTGTCACCTGGGCTCTGCCACTGAGGCCACCAGAAGGAACTTTCTTTGGAGGTTCTGGAATTTTGTTTCTCCCTCGCCCCTCCCTGAGAAGGCTGGGAGGGGTTGCACAGTGTTCCACATTTGTTGACCCTCCCCCTCACATCTCACTGCCCCACAAACAGCCCTGAGCCACCCGTGAGGGACAGGACCTGCTGTCCCAAGGCCTGGGGCTCAGGGTTTGGCCTTTGTGCTTCCTCAAACCAACCCAGGGTTTTCTCAGCATTGCAGGTTCCTGAACAGAACCTTTGTCTCCCTGCAATCAGGGCCTCCAAGGATCTGCTCTAAGGAGTCCCCCGGGGAGGCTTTGTCAGTGCCTGCCCTCCGTGGGGCCCACTGATGCTTCAAGGGACTTGGAGTTTGGCTTCTGACTTCTTGAGCAGCTTCTTCAATCTTCTCTCAGCACCTCAGGATCATGGATGCAGCTCCAAATACACGGTGGGGATCATTAAAATTGTCTTGGTTTGAGCTGGCAAAATGCCAACCCTCCAAGTACAGGGCCAGAGCCTCCCTGCCAACACCAAGGAAAGGGAGGAAAAGAGAGGGGAAGAAAAAAAACTTGAAGCCACGTTTATGCTATAACTACATATATTTTTACAGAAAGAAAGAAGCAATTAGAAGACAGCAAGGAACAATTTCTCACTTCTCAGTACACACACAAATCTCACTATTTTAACCCCAAATTATCTTAAAAGACTCAGTCCCCAGAGAGCCAGACCTGAGCAGAGAGAGAAGAACCCAGAACAAGCATTTTACTTCCCAAAACAACTGCTGGGCCAGTACTGGGCCTGGTCCTCCCCATCTCTCCTGGGACTGCACCGTGTGTGTCCTCTCAGCCAGAATGCTGTGGGATGATTGACCAAGCCACTCCCACACTGACTTCTACTTCCCTGGAAAATGATGTCGTAATATGGTATGGAATAAACCACTACTGGCTAGAAGAAGTCAGCTGTCAGCTCAGCCCAGCTCGAATCAGCTGACAGCTCCAGGCCTAGGCTGAACTTCAAAAACCCAAATTTAGGCCTACCTAGGTGAACCCATGACAAAAATACAGAAAAAAAGCTTTCCCTTCCTTTATTTGTCTTCAAGACTTGCACAGCTAATTTGAGTTGGTTCCTAGTTTAGTTGAGGAGGAAGATTTCAAGGTGGACCTCACAAAAAATTTATGTTCTTTTTATAAAATGGAATTATCTACAAAGAGACACTGAATGCAAAAGGGTCAGGGTGGAAATGATTTGGAAACAAGAAATAAGGGGGGAAAGGCACAAGCACCACTGAATTTTTGACCAATATAACAGTTATCAAGGGATTCCACAGCATTTGCTACAATTGTAAAAGTGACTTAATTATAATGTCACAATAACAACATTCACACCACTGTCAATTCACACACACACAGGCAGAGATGTGTGGACACATCAATATCTGTGTGTGTGAAGGTACCCATCCACAATTCTCCTTGTCAGTGAAACACTCCCATCCAATCCCTTTGAATGGGGGAGAGGATGCATCTTTTTGTAGGGTCTAGACAAGGCTGGGATAAGACAAGAGATAACAGCTTTAAATTAAAAGAGGGCAGATTTGAACTAAAGAAACTTTTTTACAATGAGGATGGTGAAACACTGGCACAGGTTGCCCAAAGACATGATGGCTCATCCATGGAAACATTCAAGATCTGGTTGGACAGGACACTTCATAACCTGATTTGAAGATGTCCTTGCTCATTCCTGGCAGGTTGGACTAGATGAACTTCAAAGGTCCCTTCCTGCCAAAACACTTCATCATTCCACTGCATCCAAGGCTGACAAGGCTCACACAGGTTTCAGACCCAGCTCAGCATCCCCTTTGCTAGCCCAGGTGGCAGCTCTGCTAAAAAGCTGCTGCAAAGAACTTCCAGACCTAAAGGAGCTTTTGTGTTGAGCTCAGCTGTGACTGTCAGGGGCTTTTGGCTGCCAGGTGCCCACGAAGTCTCTCTCTCACTCCCTCTCCTTCTTCTTCCCTTACCTTGGTGCCTGCAGGGTTCTTTCTCTCACATTTCTCTCACTCCTCTCTCAGTTAAGGCACCCTGGGTTTTATCCTTTCTCCAAAGGGTTATCACAGAGATGCCACTAGATTTGCTTATTGGCTCAGCTTTGGGCATTGGCTGGTCCATTTTAGAGCCACCTGAAGCTGGGTCTCTCCGACACTGAGTCAACTCTTGATCTCTTCTTACTTAAGGGAAACATGCAGCCCCCTCACTACTGCCAAAACTGACAGAGAGGGTCATTAACGTCCCCAGGAATACAGGAGGTCACTGAACCCATTAATTCCTCAGGCTGGTTAAACAAGACTTTGTCCTTTGCCTCTCCCTGATTGCAGGTTCTTTTTGTCAGAGCAGAGATGTGCTGGAGCCCAGCTCTGGTTTGCTCCAAAGCCTGCTGGGGTGGGTGGCACATGGCAATGGAAGAGGGACTGAGGTGCCCCTGAGCAGAACAAAGCCTGCTGTGCCCAGGGCCATGGAGACACAGGGCTGGGCTGTGCAGCCTGGCAGGACAGGCCTTGGCTGCCTCTGGTGTCTCTGCCACTGTGGAGGGCCTGGAGGCTTCAGGTGACTCTGATGTGCAGGAAGGACAAGGTGCTGATGGAAACGGCCTTGGCTTTGGACATCCTGTGACCCAGGAACACTGTGAAAATCATTGGTGTGTTCATTGACTGTGTCATCAAAGAGATGACTGAAGGTTACCAAGGGTTGAGACACAATGACCAGGGAAGTGGTTGAGTCACCAGAGAATCATTGAATTGCTAAGGTTGGAAAAGACCTCTAAGATCATGGAGTCCAATCATTAACCTGACAGTGGCATCTTCACCACTGAACTGTGTCCCCAAGTGCCACAGCTCAGTGGCAGTGCTGTGGGGCAGTGCTGTAGGGCAGTGCTGTGGGGCAGTGCTGTGGGGCACTGCTATGGGGCACTGCTATGGGCAGCGCTGTGGGGCAATGCTATAGGGCAGTGTTACGGGGAACTGTTCCCAGACTGCTTTTCCCTGGCAGCTACTCCAAAATTGCCCAAGTGGTGTGGACTATGGAACCTCACCTTCATGAAATTTGACTTGTCCCTTCCACTCCCACACACACACTTGAGTTGTTCTGAGCCAATAATTAATATAATAATCCTGTGGTTTACAGGTTCCTTTGATTCCATAAGACCCTGCAGTGTCTAAATGGCTCCTTGATTCCAGGAGGTTCCACAGTGTCACAATGGTCCATCTGACTCCATTAGGCGATGCAGCGTCACAGCTGCCCCTTGATGATACGATGTTTCTCAGTATTTCAACGACCACTGTATTCCATGAGGTTCTGCAGTGTCCCAGGTTTCCTTTGGTTTCATGAAGCCCTGAAGTGCTACAGTGGCTTCACAATTCCATGAGGTTCCTCAGTGTCACAACTGCCTGATGACTTCGTAAGTTCCAAATTGTCACAGGTTTCCTTTTATCCCATGAAGCCCTGAAGTGTCACAATGGCACCTTGATTCCATGAGGTTCCAGAGTGTCAGAAAGGCCCCTCGCATCCAGAAGTTTCCACCACATCTCAGGGTGCTTTTCATTCCATTAGGCCACGCAGTGTCACAAGGGTGCATTCATTCCATGAGATTCTGCATTGCCACAATGGTGTCTTTATTTCCAAAGGCCCTGCAATGTTGCAATGGCTCCTCCATTCCAAGGAGTTCTAGTGTTGTACAGACCCCTGGATTCCATGACATTCCACAGCATCCTGGATTTCCTTTGTTTCCTTGAGGTCATGAAATCTGACAATGGCCTCTTGATTCCAAGAAGTTCCACAGTGTTAGAAAGGCCCCTCGATTCCATGAGATCCCACGGTGTCCCAGGGATCCTTGGCTTCAATCAGCCCATGCTCTGCCACAATGGCCCCCCTGATTCCATGATGTGAAAGTGGAGTTTGCCTGACCCTTAGAGAGGGGAGGTTTTCTCCACCCTCAGTGCTTTATTTGTCTGTCAGTGCCCCAGGGAAGTTGAAACCTTCTCTCTGACCAGTCTGTCAGTGTCCCGTCAGGGGACCCTTCACTGAACAGATTCACAGGATCAGAGGGTGATTTGACTCAGAAGGCCTTCCCAAGCTGTTATCTACTGCTGGCAACTGCAGCTCCTGGAAAGGACTCCCTTAGACAGTTCATGGAATAACACTCTTTAGTAATACAAATGTGACAGGTTAATGAGGTTTGAGGGTCTTCAGTGATAGTGTCTGACTGCAAGAACATGCTTAAAGCAATCTGCTGAACTGCAGAGCAAGCACAGGCACAAGCTCTGATCCTTAAAGCAGCATTTAGCACTCACAGGATGTTTGTTACCCAACAGGTATCCCTGTAGGGGAGTTCAGCCCATTGGCTATCCCAGGAGTTTTGGTGGAGTCTTCCATGAATTTCCCCCCATTTTCCTAGTTATTTTTATACTATTTCTATAGGTTTAGGTGGAGCTTGAGTGACTTTAGTTGTAATTATTTTATCTCTGATTGATGTAAAATTCTCTCGCTGGGCTTCACGTACTTAGTGGGGTGGTTGTACGTTGGTGCCTGAGAAGGGACATTTTGACCTGGTTCTTGGCTTGGTTGCAAACATTTTCATTTCTGTCCCTGGGTTATCAGGTGCTATGTGGTCTCATGAACTACAAAGCCCCCTCATGTTCCTCTCCCTGCAGGGATTTCTATGGAGCGAGGCCGCAGCATCTCTGCTCCACCCTCTGTTCCATCCCCCCAGCAGGTGCTTATTGTTGTACAGGGAGCCTTTGTAGGGCACGTGGAACACGTTCCACCCGGGGCAGCAGCTGCATTTTACCCTGTCTGCTGATTTTTAACCCTGTGCATTGTCCCTCAATCAAAGATAAAGAAGAAAGTAACAAAGACAACTCAGCAATTGTACTGACACTTTCTATTTGGGAAAAAGATAATAAAATAACTGAAAATGTGGACTAATTAGCATGAGAAGTGAAAAATTAATGACCAATAGAAGATAAAACACTAATTCATGAAAGAGAGTTATGCAATTTCTAGCAAATAAACATGAATTTTATTGTTTGCCAAAATGTGTAAATACTGAAACATTTTGAAAGTCTGTGGATGTTTGGGGAGTGATCTCACCCCTCCCACCCAGCACTCTGACTAAAGTAACGCCTGCCTTCTCATTCTAAAAATACCGTTAGAGAGTTAGGGGTTGGCAGGGTCACTTTGGGGGGCATTTTGGGGGTCACATGGGGTCAGACTGTCCTGAAATCGATATGGGTCAGTCACCAGGGCCTGTGGTGGTGGAAGAGTCACTGGAGACCACCCAGACCCCCCCAAAAGTGTTCCAGACATCCCCAGGGAGAGCCTGGACTCCACATTACCCTCAAAAACCTCCAACCACCCCAAAAACCTCCAAAGTCTGGGTCCAATCCATCCTCACAAAGGGGCTATTCCTCTAGAACTCCCCAAAGGGGTCTCAGCCCCCCAAATACCCAACAAAGGGTTAAACCCCCCCAAAGCGGTCTCAGCCCCCCAAAACCCCCAACAAAGGGGCTCAACCCCCCTCAAAGGGGTCTCAGCCCCCCAAATACCCAACAAAGGGTTAAACCCCCCCAAAGCGGTCTCAGCCCCCCAAAACCCCCAACAAAGGGGCTCAACCCCCCTCAAAGGGGTCTCAGCCCCCCAAA
>VWZD01008533.1:0-30969 GCA_013396695.1 Sakesphorus luctuosus
GGGAGAAGGTGATGGCAGCTGCCTAGGTGTCAATGCCCAGCATCAGGAGCCTTTTCAGCCCAATGTCATTCTATTTTCATCCCCATCCTCCTATTTATAATCTCTCATGCCACCACACACCTCCAAGTTTGGCATGACATCAGAGATGTCTTTATTATCCAAATGTATTTGCACAAAGTCATCACACTCACACCTCTAATTAGCATGTTATCCTTCTATCATAGAATCATAGAACCATTAAGGTTGGGAAAGACCTCCAAGATCTTTGAGTGCAACCCTTGGCTGAACACCACCATGCCAACTAAACCACAGCACTAAATACCTCATCCAATCATTTTGATAACATTTCCAGGGGTGATGACACCATTTCCCCAGGCAGACTGTTCCAATGTTTAACCACACTTTTAGTGAAGAAAATTTTTCTGATGTCCAACCTGAACCTTCTCTGGCACAACTGGAAGATATTCCCTCTTGCCCTGTCAATAGCTGCCTCAGACAAAGAGGCCATCCCCTACCCGTCTACCTTTTAGGTAGTTGTAGAGAGTGAAAAGGTCTCCCCTGATCCTCCTTTTCTCCAGGCTAGACACTCCTAGCTCCCTCAGCTGCTCCTCATATGACTTACTCACTAGACCCTTCCAAAGCTCCACTGCCCTTCTCTGGATGTGCTCCAGTGCTTCAATGTCCTTCTTGAAGTGAGGGGCCCAAAACTGAACACAGGATTTTGAGGTGCAGTCTCATCAGTGCTGAACACAGGGGGAGGCTCAAGTCCCTAGTCCTTCTGGCCAAGCTATTTTTGATACAAGCCAGGATGCCATAGGCCTTCTGGGCCATCCAAAGTACCTATGAGTACATGCCCTTTGGTGAACAATTTTCCTGCCAAGATGATTCATCCTAAAAGCACCTCCACAGCTCTCATGTTGATTGAAAGAGACAGCTCAGCTTGATCTGTGGAGCATTGTGCTGTCTAGGCATTCATCATCTGCTTGGCAGCCTCTCCTACCCTTTCTTATGGCAGGCAGGTGACATTGGCTGCAGTTTTGGTAGTCTCAGAGTCTGTCTCATGGGGCCTTTACTGCCCAGAATAAGCTGTAATGTGTGCTGACAGACCTGTTGCAGCTTTGGGCTCAGTTATTCTGGTATAGCTTATTACAGGTGTTAGATCATTGACTGTATCATTGCATCTAGTCAAATGACTAGACTGTAGGGAAAAGAATGCTAAAGGTCAAAAAATAATTTCTACCCACCGCAAACTGCAAATTGTATTGTTTCTTTCTCAAACGAAGAATTTTGTATATGTGTGTGTTTTCTCTTATGCATGCTTTCTCTATACATGTGTATGTGAATAAAGCATGTGACTCTATGGATATAGGGACGTGTATGTGAACGTACACATGGATGTATATATGGACAGGTGGATGTGCACATGGATGTGAATATGCACATTTATGTATGTATGTATGTATATTTATACATATATATGCTTTCATATAGGCCAACAAACCAAAGTAGTTGAATTCACAGTGATACCAGAAATTCTCATGAGATTTGTTAAAAAGTGTTTTCTACAGTCCCATTTCCATCTATGGACAACTACTCTGGCATCAGAAACTGCTTTCTTCCCCTAGAATGAGGAAAATTAATCTACAACAAGAATTTCATCATAGGAGATGTAGTATGACCAGAAAACTTGATGCCTAGAAAAAATGGAAGTGTGAAGTCATCTATCATTTGTGCCTAGGAGACCTCCACTGGATTAAAACCGGTTATTTTAGATAAATAAATTCTCTTTCTGAGACTACAATTTTCTGAGAAAATGTCGCACCTCAAAGAAGGCATTTTACAGAAAAGTTCTCTAGTTAAGAAATACATTTTTCAGCTATTAAACAATCCTGGAACATGTTCCTCACCATGAGGGTGGTCAAAGAATGTGGCAGGTTGCCCGGAGACACTCTGTTGTCTCCATCCCTGAGGGTTTTCAAAACTGGACTAAATATGGCCCTGAACAATTTTCTGCCTGGAGTGGGAGGCTGGACTACCCCACCTTGCATTTTTTGTACAAGCCTGTGATTTTCAGCTAGTTACCACGTGGAGGAAGCATGTAGTTTATGCTGGCCATATGGCAGACTTTTAGGATTTAAAAAGTGACAAGCTTTTTCTGCAGTCCTCAGTAGTGACTGGCATATTTTTAAGCTTGCAAAGGATTCTGATGGATTCCTGTCCTCAGTTGTCATTAAATCTCATATTTAGCCATGCCTAATTTATTATTTCCTGAACAATGACGACCTGACTGAAGCAGTCTAAGCTTTTGTGGGTCTCAGAGTCTCAGTGAGGCACATGAAATGCAAGTTGGCAACAAGCCCCTCAGAAGCACATTCAGCTACTTCACCATCCCACTCAGGAATAGAGGCAGAAGCACATGTACCACTTGATCCCTGTTCTGCTCTCACAAAGCTCTGGATTGCACCGACAAGACTTTATTCATCCCTTTTCAGCCTGACACAGTGTATTTGCAACACTGCAGTTGGTGAAACTCACTCCTCAAAGTCCCTCAGGGTGAGCTGAAGGACTTCAAAGACAGCTGTCAAGACAGCTTGAAGGTCTGGCACCTCAACTGGTCTGTTGGTGGGATTTTCAAAGGTCCACCTGCTGTTGAAGGGTTGAGGGGTGTATGGTACATACCTCAGCTACACTTCACATTTTTCTTGATAGTGTTGTGGGTTTCATCCCTTACTGTCTTTTCCCTTCTGTATTTCCCATCTTTCATTTTCCACTTGTGTAAATAAACAAGACATAGTATTAAGACTAATTGGTTTCGTAAAATTGTAGTCTTGGCAAAAAGGGACATTTTTAAAGAGAACTGGCAGCAAAATAAACATGGGAGAAAATAAAAGGGGAGCACGGAGCACATCGCTGAGCTTCCAGAGTTGTCTTTAATCTTACTGAAACTAATTTTTATTCAGAAGAGGAAAACTCAAATGCAAAGCTATATGGCCAAGTTTACCTAGAATCTGTGTATCTCTCAAGCAGAAAATCATATAATTCAAAGTAGGAAAACTGTATTGTTCAGACATCAGGGTACTGAAGAGAGACAAACTCACAAGAGAAGTAATGTGAAGGAATCAGTAGCCCAACACCAGCCTCTACCTGCTCTTTATTCTGTGCTTATTCAATAAGAAATGAAATAGTTTTGTAACAGCCAAGAAAATCCTGGCTTGCACATCACCATATAAGCAGAAAATTCCAGTAATGAAAATATAATCCTGCAATAAAAGATCAAGCAGGAAAAAAAATAAGAAAAAATATTTGCAGTTCTGAGGAAGTAATGAGAATTATAAATATTGAAACACCTTCCTTGCACCTGTTAAAAGCAGTAGCAAAATTTTGTAGTATATAACTTTTTTATCCCTAAGAGACCAATAACTGTTAGATTTTTCTTATTGACAGTGACTGCTATAATAATCCCTTTGTTCACATCCTCATAACATTCTGGAAAAACTATTCACTTTGAGGACTAAAAATTCTTTAACTCTGGTCCCAGCCAGAGACATTTCTCAAAATTTGAACAAGATGTTGTCAGGTATTTCTGAATTATATGTAGATATCTGTCAAAACATATATTTCTTGAAGTTTTTCTTCATTTTTTCATGATTCACAACTTAAAACAGGACAATGATTTTTAGCATAAAATTTCTCTTCTGTGTCTATACACTTTCATGGGCAAATAAGTCAGATCAGTGTAATTGATCTGAAAATTATTTTTTTTATGTATAGCAGAATAGTATATTAAAAATATTCAAGACTAAGGATGGTTATGATTACCCTATGAAGTTAGAAATTTTATAAGTTTTCTGTGTCAAAAAGTCCGCTTTTCTAGATGTTACTCAATTCAGAGGGGCCACAGTGTGATATTCTTACTCATGCATAAAGCAAAAGTAGGTAAAATAAGCAGAAAAACAGTAGAACATCACACCTAACTTTTAAAATTAAAAAAAAAAGTTATAAAACAATCTCAAAATCACTTTTCAAAAATACTGTAATGTTCAAACACACAAGCTTTCAGATGTCAATACTGAAAAAAAGTATTCAGCTGGTAACGTAGTCACAAATTATTATGACATGTTTTGAATACTGGCTTTGGTTGAAGTTATCAAAATTTAAGTTTCTTTAAGTTCTGGAGGTTCTTTCCTTGCTGCAGAAGTGGAAATGTTTGTGGCTATGAGCACACATTGTACATTTGCACAGAAATAACTTTTTTTTCAATAATTGTGTCATACAGGTCCACCAAGATCAAAAAAAAAATGACAGAGAAGAGGGAGAGGACCATGGATGTCAGAGAAAACTAGTCCTTAAAGACAAAAAGAGTTGAAATTCCCCATGGACTGTCTGGCTTTGTGTTTTGAATATCATTCACTTAAATTGGTTGCCTGGTGTAGCCGTATCTGCTATAATTGCAGCAGATTGCAGTTGCTGAAACATCTCCTGTATGTGCATCCTTTCATTATGGTATATAAGCACAACATTTCCAGTAATTTAGAGGGAGCTAAAATCTGCTGTTCCTTGGAAGCTGCTTTCCCTGTAGTAGTTCATGCAGCATTAGTAGAGCAGTACAAACTGGAGAGAAGTACAGTAGTTACTATGTTAGAAGTTGATGTCACTAGTTAGAAGTTTCTACTTGGCATTAAAAAAACCCAGCCTGTTAAAATCTGATAAAAAATACACAGAACTGTACTCAAATTTCAATTAGAAATAAAGAACCCTGCTGTGTTTTTCCTCTTTCATTGAACTCCAGTGTCAATTTGACAGTTTCTGTCTAGCTCACTGAAGACTTGTGATATACGGTTTTTCTTAGCATCCTTTGAAGAAATAACTTGCTTTTTTAAGTTATTTGTCATGATATTCTTTCATAACAACTTGAAAGATAGTATGACTTATAAGAAAAGAGGTCTAGAGTGAGCAGCTTGAAGCCACCAAATCATAGTGATCTCAGTGTCACTAATTGTTCCAATACTCAATGTTTTTCAAGAATCACTCTCTACTGGAAGTGTGTTTCATTAAAATGAGGTAAAATGCCAGCTTTCATGGTTTTGGAAAAACACTTGAGAGTCTGGAGTGACTGCAGAAACCCTTAGGCAACTACAAAAATAAAAAAATATTTTGCTTCTCATGAAATCTTAAAGCAATCCCATGATTTCTTAGGATACGCTTCATGGGTTTTGATCTCATGCAGCTGGCAGTACTGTACTCTTTCCCTAACTACAATGTGGCTTCTCTTTCTCCTTATTTAAATGCAATAGTTTATGGTTCAATACAGAGTAAGCCTTTGGAGTTATGCAATTATAAGAAAAAAATATTGGATTCTTCTTCCCTCTCCCCATTGCAGAAAATATCATCAAAATATAAAGCATAAAAATTAAGGTGTGAATCCCAAAACCCAGACCAAACTCCAAATACTGTGCTGGGTTTTGGTGGGGTTTTTTTAAGAATATCTCAATATATACACTTGTGAAAAGCTAGCTTATAGTTTTTGGACTGCTGACCTGAGTATTACTACTAGTTAGCACTTGAAAGAGAAATCACATTGTCTTTTTCGTTTTGCAGTGCCTTGAAAATGGAAAGTGCTATTGGCCAACAGTGCCACATATTGTTTATACTTTTATATGCCTTTATTATTTGTACTACTGTAGAGTTAGAGAACTTGCAGTAATCACAGTTCATTACATTAGTTACTACACAGCAAAAGCAAGCCTCGTATCTAAAGATGCCACGGTGTAAACAGATTGCTGTGATCAGCTTGTTCAATTTGGGGGATTTTTGTTTCACTTATCTTTGACAGTGGAGGGGCACTAATTATGTTTTATCCAAAGATGGCCCAAGAGGCTCGGAGGAGGCATGATTTCAGGCAGGCAAAGGGAGGCAACACTCATCCTTCACTGGAAGACACTCTCAGGGTGGCTGAGCTCTTGCTCCAGGTGAAGCTGTCAACAAGCAGTGAAAGCAGAGGGCTCTGCTGACTGCAGGGGCACAGCGAAGCCCTGCAGCATTTACAGGTGCTTTATATATTCCTTAGCTTTGCTTTTTTCCATTATCCAGGGGTTAGCTATACATACATAAAGCATTATCCAGAATATAGCCAAGATATGATGGCATCCACCTGGTATTGAGGCACTACCTTAGGCTTCCTATAGTCAATGGGAAGTTCTCTGTTGATTTGGATAGTGCATTTGTGACAGCACAAAGATAGTACAAACCTTTGTGTCCCAAGCAGAGTAGTTGTGCCCCCTGATCTCTATCTAATAATAAATATAATTCAGGAAATGTAGATAACAGGAAATTAAAAAATACATCCATTAAATACTAACCAGAATAAGAACCAGCAGTGTAATAATGTTATTGATTTCCAGTCTGATCCTAATCAGGTTTTGCAAGACCTTTCAGCTACCAGCCAGTCACAAACTTCTCAAAGCAGCTCCAAGCCATGCCCAGCTAAGAACTGAAAACCAGAGAGCTGTTAACACAGGAGCTGCTGGTAGGGATAGTCATCTGCCCAGCAAGGGAGATATTTATTTATAGAAAAGCCTTTGAACCAGACCAGTACATTTTAACATAGTAATAACCAGTTATACTGAATTCAAAGAGCAGTAGGGTGTAACACAGCCATGCATTATATACCCTATTGTAAATGGTCTCAGAGGGAAAGCTTGTAATTTAGGGAGGTTTGAATGGCAGAACCTGGGTCATTGTAACAGATACTTTTTCTTAGTTATTTTTATGGAGAGTATGAGAAAGAAAAACTGTCCTGAAGAAGTCAGGCAATGTGTGTTTTCATTCAACCTCAGTTAGCTATGAAACCTCCCGGAGCTCAATCCCGCTTGGCCAAATATTTGTTTTAAGATTAATTGTTCACACAGGAACTAAACAGCAACTTGCTGAATGCAAAGCTTTTAAATGAGATTTCTTTCCTCCTCAGGACATTTTTCTCATGTGTTGCTGGCTCTTTCACATGTTTTGTCACCTTCAGGAAGCAGGATTCAACCAGAACCAAGGAAATGAGTTTTCTGTTTGTTTGTTTGTTTTTAAAGTTTATCCACATATGTGGTGGTTCTAGGATTAATATTACAGGAGAGCCTCGGGGCTCCTTCAGCGGTTCCTGTTGTGTTAGATCAGTTCATTGCAAGGACTCAACAGGCAACATACCCCAGATTACAGCCCAGGGAAGATGGCCAGTGCCATCCCCGTGGTGCAGCACCTCCTCAGGTAAGTGTCCAGTTCAGGTTGAAATCTACAGGCAAGAAAAGAAAAAATGTGAGAAGGGAAGCAGAAGCTCAGGCAGAGAAGCCTTGGCTGCCCAGAAGTCAATGGTCCAGCCTGGCTTCCACAGAGCCAGATTTTTGACCAGGGAGGAATGTGGTAAAGGCATATCACCTAACTCAGGTTAAGAACAAGGATAAAAGCTTGTCTTTGCTCCTTGTACAGCCCTCAGTTTTTTCAAACAGCTCTTTCAAATGCCAACTGTACCTTAAATCCAAGCTCCTTAAGCATATAGTCAGTTTGGAGAAGGATACTCTTTGGGTTTTCTGGCCAGATGGAGATGTTCCCATCTCGTTTTAGCCTTTGTACCTGCAACTTTTATTTTCTTAAGCAGTTCATTCATTTTTCACTCCCTCTCTTCTCTGTGCAGAGGATATGTATCCTAGTCAGTTTTCATTGCTTTGCCCAAGACTGTAAATACATACACCTCTATGAGGAGTGTCATCAGTTACTGCCCAAGGACTCTGCTGTGGATGGGGCTTGGGTGAAAATATTCCTTCACAAACATTAGAGTTAAAAAGTGAGAGAAACAACCAATTGAAGCCTAATATTAAAAACAAAGATATGCAAAAAGAAGATTTCAGTAATGCCAAAGATTGTGTCCAGGTTACTCTTGTCCGTTAGGAAATTAAATATGAACACATGTAGTATTACACTGCTTCCTTGTCACAAAAAATGAATTATTTCTGAATGAATTTATCTCCTTATCTCCACCTGCCTACTATTAATGATGTTCTACTCAGAACAGGTCAAATTTTTTTCTGCATGATTGGTCTCAGCTCTCTCATCCTAATTTCATGTTGATACAGAATAATCACAACTATGAAATGGAATTCTAATGTGAGAAGAACATGATTTTTGTCTGCTTTTCATGGATTATGTTTATAGAAAGAACAAATTAGAAATATAAAAGAAAATATTGACTCAACCACTACTTTCATTTACCCTTGCATTTTGTAAAAGAATTCTTCAAAGCCTTTGGTCTCTTGCTTCCAACAAACACTTGAGTTCCATTCAAACATTCAAAATCAGTATTGAAAAATTAGGTTTTATCACTTCAACCCCAAAATACTGAAAAAAATAACATGCATTTAAATGGTGCAGAACAGGCTGTTGGCATCTTTTATAGTTCAAATTAACTTTTGTGGTATCAAATCAAGCAGTAAGTTACTTGTGGAATATTTGAAAATTACAATCTTTCCTCTTTTCCCTTTCTCTTTTGGGAGGAAGGCAAAATGAAAGAATTAACTACTGTTCCTAGAATATCTTGAACCCCTCCTGTGTAGCATATTGGTATTAGTATTGTCTTTTGTGGTAAAGAGACTATTTAGATCTAGTAATTGAGTTAAAGGAACAAACCATCAATTCAATTTTAAGTACACCAATTAAATGAAAAACATGACAAAGCATGGCTATAGCTTACAGTGCAGTTTTAAGGTCGAAAAGGATAAGGAAACTCTAAGTGACAGTCAACTGCTCTGTGGGTTCTACTGTCACAGTATGGGTTCTGATGTGAAACACATCTACGTGACTGAAGTCCAGAGTATGAGGTCTGCTATACTGTATGATTTGATTTGGTTTAGAGCATTCTTAAATCTATTGTTTTAGGGTCTAAATGAGTAATATTACCATCATGCAGTAATGTCTGGAGCTCTTCTAGCATTCACATGGAAAGCACAGTTGAGTTTGTGCTCTGCATGAGTTAAAGACCTTTGCAAATGCAGACTCTGGCTGAGTTTCAGATGCAGATCTCTGCTAATGTCTCCCCTATCTCAGCAGTCCAATTTAACAATACACTAAATTCTCCATTCACACTGTTCTAGTACAAACAATTCAATTTACACTAACAGTCATTTAGCAACACTTTTTTTTCCCAGCTAATCTCATGTTAATATTGATATATATAAACACATTAAATGGTCAAAAGAAAATGCTAATAACCAATTCGCTGCAGATGATGATTCCAGCTATTAACAAGAAAACTCNTGAAACATAACCAAACTGAGAAAAACTGTGCATGCAAAGTGACTTGAATTTGATATGGTTAGAGACTGAGATTTTCTCTGTGAAATATGGGTTTTATTTCAAATCGGTCATTAGTGCAGCTGTTGGAAGTGTTTAAATCTAATTGTTGCTAAGCTATATTTTCAGAAAGTATCATTTTGTGGATATGAATTTGGTCAGAGAGCTGTAACACAGAGATAAATATTATTTAAAATATTTATTTTGCACTCCAGAGGCTCAACAAATATATCCAAATCAGACACAGTTCCTGGCCAAGCTGATGACTGGAGTTGATCCAAATACAAAACCAAGTGCTTCTAAAACCATGGAGCTCTTTTCTGAATTTGTGAGTGAACATACCAGCCTTTGCCTTTTATGTGTTCCTAACATTCAAGCATCTTTCCACATTTTTTTGCCTTGCATAGCCTCTGTTTTCCAGGTGCTTCTAACAAGACCATGCAGGGCAGGGAAGCTTGTGCCTGTGACTGAATCAGGAATCGAAACCAGTAACGTCTTATTTATCCTCTTTATCTACACAGGGAGACTTGCATGACTTGGTTGGATTTAGGCAGTTAAATTTTAACTTCTGAAGTTTAGTGTGATGAAGCAAAACTGAAGTCACCACAGGATAAAAAATGCGAACTGTGTCTGAGTTTTGGGCTGGATTAAGGTAAGGGTGTAGCACCAATAACAACACTCAGTGGGAGTAGCTAAGTGAACCACTGGTTTCAACATGTGATTTCTGTGTCATAGTGCTTCTTTTTCTCAAGATACATAGTCTTACATAAGTTTTAGCTCTAGTCAGGAGAGAAAACTGTGTACTTTTACAGGTCTCAGACTGCACAACCACAGTGTTCTACATAGCACAGGTCTCATCATCTGAACCATACTTCCACCTCTGCACATGCTCAGTGAGTACAGCTAAATCACCCACCTCTTTTTTTTCCTTCTGCTGGAAGAACCAAAAGGAATCAACAGCAGAAAGCCCAGCCTTCTGGGAATTTGTCAGAGGCAATACAATTTCCTCCAGCAACTCAAGCATCTGATACGATGGCTTGTGCTTGAAATGGAATATCTATTTTGAGAGGTTTAACATAATATAAGCTTGAGGCTACTTGATACTGTAACAACTGTTAATGGCTCCTACTTAAAATACCATGTCTTATACCATGTTTGATTTTGTCAACATCTAGATTCCAGATCTTGTGCCTATGACTCCAAACTTAGCGAACATTTTCCTGCTGGACATATTTTCATTGTGTGATTATAGACATACATATGCATATACATATGTATACACTCTTCAAGGTCAAAAATAATTTCATCTCTATATTCAACTCTGAAGATTGATGTGGGAACAGAATACCATTGTTTCAAATGGCTTTAACTTAAAATTGTAAGCTTTTCTCTGCTCTTTTCATCACTTCTAAATGTTAAGTGTTTCAGGAGTAGCTATGAGTATCTGTTTCACAGTGGAGCAGCAGCCTCTCAAAAAAAAAAAAAACAAACCTGGAGGTGGCTAGGAGAGGAGCAAACATAATAAATCAACTGTTTTGGAAAACCCACACATTTTCTTTCTCAGGCCTCCAACATTTTTAGTTGCTTCCACAATTCATTGCAGCTAATATGATTCACGGTCAGGTATACATGATATCTGAGGGCTCCAATTCCCAGAGTGCAAAATCCAGCATTTATTGTTTCAAAGTACTTTTTATTAAGGCTCTCTGTCCCACTAATACACAGAAGCATAAAATACCACATACCACAGGACCTTTAACCCTGAAGTAAAATTAAAATACTTAAACACTGGAGGTTGGGGGAGGCTTTTTTTATTGTGGGTTGTTTTGGGGTTATTTTTAAAGCTCTCTTATAAATTATATTCAAGTAACACTGGAAAATCTTAAACTGATCTATCCTGTAAGATAAGAACATTCCAGACACTTCATTGAGGGGAGACTATAAAGACATTGTTAATCCTCCAGTGAGCCCTGTTATTCTATAACAAGCTGATTAGTCATCTGGCAGCCACTGGGTTTGATCTATCATGCGCAGAATGCAACCGGCAGAAGAGCCAAAACACGTATCCTGTGCATGGCAGTCTCTCAAGTCTGAAAGATGGTTCCAAAAATAACAAGAAAAGAAAAGAAAATTAGGCTTACTTAGGACCAACACAAAGATGAAGGTGGGAGGGAGAGGGTAGGCAGGGCAGGGGGGAGAGGAAGGATGGCTGAAGAATCACTGTACATGATTTTTGCACATCTTTTCACTCAAACTGAGTTTAGTAGATGTTCAGCCTTTGTGGGTCCTGGTGGGAAGGTGGCTGCCATGAAGAAGCAGCTGCCTGAGTATTTACTAGGAGGGAAGCTCTCAGATGAGCCAATTCTGCCAAGAAAATTCAAGTTAAGCCCTCAAAGTGGGAGCCAGGGATGAACAGTGCAGTGCAGTAGCTATATATGGAGAATCAGGCAACGGGAACAGGGCATTCCACTGCACTGCATATGCTTCACTGCTTTTCTGACAGCTAAAAATAGGATGTCATGCATGGGCATCAGAAGAGCAAGGTTTATTAAGAGGGAGAAAAATAATCTTTTTTTTTCCTACTCATCTTTCTCTACTCGACTGCATTAAATGCTAGCTAAAATCACTGTTCAAAGACCAATTTAAAAATACAGATTTTTCTTCTATTATATTTCATTAAATTAAACCATAATTTTTCTGTAAGTCCATGTAACACTAGTTCTTATATCCTAGTTGATTCCAATATCTCAGTTTTTAAAATCTTAAAAATACTCTAAAATGCCAAATTGTATTAACAACAGTATATCAAGTCCTGCAATCAGGTCTTAAGCCTAATCTCAGATTCAAAATATACTGTTACCCAGAAAACCATTTCTTGGGAAAGAGTAGATTTGGTTTGGATTGGATTTAGCGGGAACTGCTTACAAACAAAACAAACAACTTCAAAATTCATTTGAAAAAAATCCACTATGTAGGAACTAAATACATCCAGGAAATTATATGCTAATATTTTCCCCAGAAAGAGCATAAAATATTTTCACCAAAATGAGCATAACAATTTAGTGTAATCTGATCAAATAAATCTGCCATTCCCTCTCATCATAATTATTATTAATTTCACTGTGAAAACTTGATTGAGGTGAATAAATAGGCAAGACAATTTTGGTATAAAACAACACCAACAAAAAATTAGATGTATTCATCTAAATGTAGTGGCCATGACTCTGATTAACTTTTTCTCTATAACTGTGCTCTCACACTTTCATGACGAATTTTGAGTTATGATTAAAAATAAAGAAAAAATCTTTAAAAAAGTCTTTTCAAGTGGGAAAATACTGATAACTATATGCATTCTCAGTGAGCACCCAAAACATGCAGCAAAATGCTGAAAATACAATGGTTTTCTGTAGGCAGTTAGTTGCTAGCTCATCAGGTTGGACAGAGAAGCTAATGGTCCGCATGATCCTCTCTCAGCAGCTACAGCATTTTATTGCATTATTTAGTGTCAGACATAGAGGAATAAATTTTCATACTTTTCTATTTAAAACCTGGATTGCAGGAAAAGAAAGGATATAGCAGTTTCCTGGGGATTAGACCAGTGATGGATATTTCTAAAACAAAGGTAGCTTCATATCTGTTTTGTACAAAAATGTAATCCTTTTTATTCCAGAAATGGAGAGTTACTGTCAGTCAATGCATTTTACTGCTCGTACTTATTGTGTGTGATAGTTGCCCTCATGACATTTCACATGTCAGATACAATTCTGCTTTTCTCATTTCTCATGTTCTCCTTGCCATTATGAAGTATAACGCCATCATTCAAGGCACAAGGAAGAGTTGCTTATTATCCCTCAACTGACTCACATCCTCAGCTTCTGGATTTCAGGCACTGAAGCTCTCTCAGCTAAATATTACACAGTATTTTAAATTCATTTCTCGTACACCTTCACATACACTGAAACTCAAAGAAAGATTTCATCTGGGTTCACTAGGCTTTCACTCAAATCCAAATGACTTTCAATATCAAACCAGTAGTACATCAGGAGATTCTTAATTAAATAAGCCAGCTCCAAAAGCCACTGTGCTCCTACATTAACATCCCAGATTAATCTCAGCTATTCATCATGCTGCAATTTTGTGCTTAGCACATGCACCTAGCAATTACTGTATGAGAGCTGAAGTGTTAGAGCAGACTTAGGATGGTAGAAAACCTCAGCAGCAGCCCAGGAAAAAAGCAGGGTAGGTCACAGCAAGAGTTTAACTACATTGAGTCAACTGGGGAAGCAGGCTTACTCAGTTGGCTGTTCTGGTTAAATACCTGGATAAACTAGGAATGCCCTGGTGTGACTTCCCTTTCTACAGTCTACCATGTTGCCTTATATGATCACTATATTTATGTAACATATCTTGCAATTGAAGGTTGAGAGTGAGGTGGTAGATTTTTCCCTGGCTTTCTTTGGCTCTTCATAACTGTGTTATTAAACTGCTGAGAGATGGATATCTATAGATACCACTATCCCTCTGCATCCCTCAGATCTGCTTTTTAGGGGCAGGAGGTGTATATGTCCATGGGTCCAGTAAAGTCCCTCCCAACACAAATATCATTAGCAGGTTTTTGAATATTAGAGACTTGCAAATGTCTTCCTTATCTCTCTAGTGCTTCAGTTTTGCAGTCTAAGCTCTCTCTCAGGAGTTTATAGCAGGGCTTATAAAGGGCTTTCACATCCAGAAATCTCAGTTTTTAAAACCAGTTTATGAAACTTCTGAATTATATTCAAGTACATCCCTAGAAGTGTTCAAAGCCAGGTTGGACAGAGCTCTGAGCAACTTGGTGTAGTAAAAGGACTCCCTGGCCACAACAGGGTGTTGGAGCTAGATGATTTTTAAGGTCTCTTCCAAATCAAACCAGTCTATGATTCCATATCACAAAAATGAGAACTGCATAAGAAAACTAGAATTAGTGGAGACAACTGACCATTTCAAGCATCTGTACAAAACCAAACAAAATCCTTTAGTAATTAAATATATTGATGAAATACTTGAATGATATCTACAGCTTGCATGAAGGTGCAACAAGTCTAAATTTTCTGCAAGGATGCCAACCCAATTTGTTCTTTCAACTTGCTCTGTAAAGAGCAGTGATTTGAAGATGTCCTGAGGAAAGAAGACCAAACAACTCCTTTGTTGCATTGCCATGGAAATACAAATACAAACAGAGCACCTCCTGCTTTCACAGGCCCCAGCACTGTAAACCACGAGATGTAACAGACCCAGGAGCTCAGGTAACAGCAGAATTCAGTTGCTGTCCCCTTTCTGAATCACTTATGTGAGATTCAACATGCTCTTGCTGTAATGCTGTCATTGTTTTGCATTTATGTGTGACTCTACCCTTTTCTGTTCCAGCTGGGAATAGAAGCAGGAATACTGCAATGCCATATGAAAGGCTATGGGGTTTTTCCCATTGTTTTGATATGAAATAGAAAATTCCAGTAACTTTTTAAGTGACCCTGTTTTTATAAGGTTGTTAGCCTGGTTTTTGAATAATCATCAAGTCTTTCCTCCATTAAATTGTCTTTTGAGGGGCAGACAATTGTCCACAACACTCAACATTCAAGTTTTCTTCCCACTCTTTTTTCTTTTGATATATTGAGTGGAACTATTCCAGCTTCAGCAGACACTCTAATGTCTGCTCCATATCTGTATGCCATGAGGAGGAAATTTAACCAAGTATTACATGGCAAAATTATCAGTGAGATCAAAGAGGCAATCAGGATAGAGTCATAATCCTAAATACTAATTGGAATAGGATATGTAAGAAGTTGTTTAGGTAAATGAGAATTGAAGGAAAACAGTGCTTTGTTAAATGCTGTCGGTGAAACTACCTGCTGCTATTTTTAAGAGACAAAAGTTTTAATCTGTCCACAAATACTCTTTATGTATAGTTTTATTTTTGCAGAAAGAGGAGGAGCTGTAGCATTGCCCTGCACATATGCAACTTGTATCCTTTTTTAAACGTTTTTTTTTGCTATATACCAAACTACTGAGCTTGTTCAAGGGTCAGATGTGTCAGATACTTCAGATCATCTGGGCTCTCCCCCAGAACAGGATTACTGGTGTTCACTGTGGAAATATTAAAACATTGTACATACGAAATCTCCCCCCAGACAGCTACAATCAGCAGCCTGTGCCCTTCAAAGAGGCTCTCCTGGGCTTGGCAACACCTTTTTTAAACAGGCAGTTTATCTTCTGATAAGAAACAGAAAGACTTCATTTACAGTTGTTGAATGCTGTTGGAGCATGTGCACGCAGTTTCCATAACAAGATAGGAAAAACAAGCCAAGTCTTCTGCGTAGAATTTTTCTGATCTCCAGGATATAGGAACACACCTATGGTATCTTGGTGTATGAGTCATTGGGTTGCTGATGTCATGCAGTATGTGCTGTTAGGCTCAAGTAAGTGATAGAGAGAGTTCACTACAGGACAATAGAGTCTGGTACTCTGACGTATTACCCGCCTGTTACAAAGAGGTAACCAGGAAGAAAGTTATTCTAAAACATGTAAAACATTACATTTAGAGACAGGAAAAAAAAATTATTTTCCATTCATAATGTGATGCTGTTAAACCTGTGACTGTAGTGCTGAGCATGAAAAATCAAAAGCAGCACTGACCTTTGTCCCCCCATCTGTCTCGTTGCCACTGGGTTCTCCAGGTTCCTATGAAGCTGTGGCAACCACAGTGTGCTGCAGACAAGGAGACTTGCAGAAAGGGCTGCCAATTTTAGGTGTTCCTCAAGGTCTTGGAAAGTGTTCTTAAATATGGCTCAGCAAACAAAGCAAAAAGCACACTTCTGAACAGTTTGCAACATTTATTTAAATAAGAGTCTTGTGTTTACAATCCAAACATGCAGCTGTGTGGGTGTTGTCAGAATGTGCACTCACACCTCCCAGACATCCTGACACACACAGGATGAGAGGGGAAAGAAGTTTATTTCTAGAGAAAAACCATGAAGAAATCGGTGAGTCCTTGGACAAGTGAAAATGAGGCTTTGCAGGGGTCCCCATCATGGGTGGGAATACACAGTGTTCCCATGGTGTGCAAGGACAACTGTGACTGCACCAAAGGATATAAAAGTAAAAGCAGCTGGCAACTACAGTGAAGAGGCATTGTTTGCCGACTAACCTATCGGACATCCTAGAACATCCATCAGCCAGCTATGCTCTATGCACATGCCACAACACACCTTTTTTGAGACCTAGACTAGTAAAATGCAATGACAGTTCAGTGTCAAAGTCAGTTTTTGACCCTTACATTCAATGTTCCCTCGTAAACTGTCTTTTAAAATATCCAGGTCCTGATCCCTGGGATTTCCAAAGGTCTCTTTTTCTTAAAACTCTGTTTCTCTTCTACCCTATGGAAAAAGCAACTCCAGCCACTCCCTTCTGTCTGGTAAGGTGGGTCCATTCCTGTATCTTCTAGGATCCCATTTTTTCAGCAAATAACTCTCTTTCCTGGCTCTTTATTTGTGCTTTCACCTTCCAAAGAATTGCCACTACAGCTAGTAACCAAATTCTCATTTGCTCAATTAATTTTTTCCTTCAAAAAGAATACCAGCTGGGGTTGGTGCAGAGAAGGCTTCTGAGATGTCTTAAAAGTGAAGCATCCATCCAGGGGTAGAAGGTCATAGAAATTATTTTATCAATTTGCAGAAGGTTAACTAGCATAATAAGGACTGCTGTCTCATAGTATCAGAAGGTAAACAGAAGAGTCACAGAAACAACCTCACTTCATCTGAAACAACTGGGAATAAACTAGCTGTGAAGAAAGCAATGTCAGGAATCAGATAAAAGTTTTTACCTTAAGGCTGATATTCTATAGAAACAATAATAGTAGAAAACCAATTTGTTTTCAAGCTTGAGCCATTAATTAATGAGACAAAAATGTGTTCATTGTGATAGCAGAAAAGAGACCTTGAAAATTTAGAAGGTCTCTTGTTGTTTTAGTTCATATTTATTGAATTATACCTGCAAACTTGAAAAGAACATCAGTGGGATATGGAGAAAAAATAAAAAGAATCACTCTAATGCATATTATATGAATTAGGTAAGTTTTTAAATACAGCCAGTTGGATCCATATGATTCCACTGGAAGCCATTGGAGCTATCAGACCTGTGTGATCCTGAAATAGCACTTTGTTCCTCATGGAGGGCTTCTGATTCTGCTAAGCAGTGTTACTCAGAGATGGGTCCCTGCTGGTGGTGATATCGGGCACCTTCCCCCTTTAGCCTCTTCCACCACCAGTCCAGCATGACCTGAGGCTGCTGGCCACAGGGCTTCCCAGCACATGCAGCCATCCTTCAGCAATCACATGATGCCTCATTCTTTTTAACTGCAGATGAATGCAGGGATTTGTTAATATTCATTTGTGACTGAGAGCAAAAAGTCCCTAATAAAGTTGGTGAAGATACCTGTATTCATTTTCGCAGAATGATGGAATATGCTGAGTTAAAAGGGACCCACTAGAATCATCAAGTTAACTCTTAGCCTTGTGCAGAACCATCCTCAAGAGTCACACCATGTGCCTGAGAGTATTGTGTGAAAGCTTCTTGAACTCTGTCAGGCTTGGTGCTGTGACCACTGCCCTGGGGAGCCTGTTCCAGTGCCCAGCCACCCTCTGGGTGAAGAACATTTTTCTAATATCCAACCTAAACCTCACCTGACACAACTTTAGGCCATTCTCTTGGGTCCTGTCTCCGGTCACCACAGAGAAGAGATCAGTGTGTGCCCCCCTTTTTCCCCTCACAAGGAAGTCTTAAGCTGCAACGAGGTCTCCCTCAAGGCCCTTCACCACCTTCATTGCCCTCCTTTGGATGCTGTCTAACATCTTTCTTTTATTGTAGTCCCAAAACTTCACACAATATTCAAGGTGAGGTTGCACCAGCATAGAGTAAGCGGGACAAAAATTTTGTGAGCAAAGGCGGCCAGAGCAGTGCAAGGCTATGTGATTTTAAGTGCTTAAAACAGATTAAGACCACCAGTTTTCAAATTTTGTAAGTAAAAGGCAGAATTTTACCTATACACCATCTATTAACTCTCTCATTAACAATTTTCATTGGCTAATGCTGAAGTAGCTATTAATACACATTTCAGAGTTATAACCCTGAACCATAATCAGATAAATGGATATCTGAACATAGTCAAAAATCTTTTCAAATCAACTAGAAAAGAAAACATATGGAAACTGCTGGTGACAGCTTTCCAGCATTCAGTATTCAACATGCTGTTTTTACATTAATACCAGCACAGGATCCCAACTGAGATCAAACACAAAGTGATGTCCCACAGTAATCTACAAAGTACTCAACTAGTGAATGTAAAACCGTAGTAGAGTGCAATTCAGTAAAAAAAATAACAATGAAATATATAATGAATACTTAGCATTAGTGGGTTATGCAGTATGAGTGCAGATCCTGCAGTTAAGGAAGACCTGGGGAAAGATAATTGAAATAGCCACTGAAATAGCAGAACTGTTAAAACTGAAACAGCTAAAAAGCTTGGAACTATATGTCTTAGTAAAGCCGCAGGGAAGTTATGTTTCTATTCCCCATCATATGAATAAGGCAAAGAGGCATTTACCTGTATCAGGAAGTAGCAAATATAAATCTTGTTATGCAATTTGATCTTGGAACTTATTGCTCCAGGATGTTAGTAGTGCCAAAAATCTAGATAAACTGAAATAATAAATATCTTTTCAGAAAGAAAATTATATCCAGTGCTGTAGCAATTAATGTTAGTATTACAAAAGTATAGATATGAAATAATTTTTCATAGTTTATTTCAATCCACATTTCCTAGGGAACAAAGGAATTCCCATCTATCAGATAAGGGTCGTGAATATTTTAATTATCAATAGTTTGATTTCATTACCTGGTTCCAACCATCTTCAAAAAAGACACAAGAAGTTATTCTCTTATACTGGCAATCTCAACATTAAAACTTTCACAGAGAGGAGGAGGCATCAGAGAAATATGTTAGCAGAAGAGAAGATGAATAGTAGTATTAAAGCTTATTAATTCTTCTTGTTTCACTGAAGGAAAGAAAACGCTTACTATGTGCCTGCAATGTTCTGAGAAATATTCCTAAAGCTTGGCTACATTTCAGCACTATGGATTAATGATGATATGACATAGCTAGCTAAGAGTATATCCCTATTAATCTTGCAGGTTAACCAAGAAATTTAATACATCAGACTTGATGGCATTACTTGGTGACGGTAGGTCAGGCTTTTTGCTAACCCTTACCCACTAAGAGCCTTTTAAAAGAGAAAATAAGAAAAATAAGATAAAGATTTGTCAGGTCAAAATAGACATAAACTGGAAGGACAGGTGGCTTTAAATATAATAACATTGAAGAACTGTCCACAAAGATTCTCCAGAATATATGTATTTAAACCTATTAATTCCTTCATTCCAGTTTCAAAAGGTTATAAAGTAAGTTCTCGCGAGGCAGAACTGGTATGTTGACTGGCCATGGGTGTGTAGTGTCGTCTGAGGTGCTGTTTGAGCTGTGGATATAACACAGCACCCAGGGCAGGGAAGCAGGAACCCAGCTACAAGGGCAGTCAAAGGCCAAGCAGGCTACTTGAGAGTATCTCATATGTCACAAGATGTGTGTGGGTGACTGAATCTGGACCCCAGGACATACAACTTCACCAATTTCAGTGGAACAACATTAATTTATGATGTCTGAAAAGTGTACCTGAAAGTATGACAGAAAACTATAGCACAGCACAATTAAAGTTCCTCTGTTACCCAATTTTTTTTTTAATTAAAAGCAGATAGAGGAGTATGAACAGCAGTCTCATATGTTTTACTAATGCTATTCAGGAATCACACTTTAAAACTTTAGCCTTGTTTCTGAATGAATATGACATGCTGGTTATCTGCACAGGGCACTTTCAGCTCTCTGAAGTCTTACAGAGAAGAAGAGGAAAATCAAGAATTAAGGATCATGTTATTAGCCTTAGGGAATCTCTATAAAAGAAACTTGCATGAAGATTCTGGCAAGTGCTACATAATTCTAAAAATCCTGATTTAAACTAAATGATCTTCTTACACTGGTTTGTTAAAATAAAGTGTAATCAGTCAAAGTTGTTGTGTCCAAAGAAGATTTTTTTTGTGTGTGTACATGGGGTTTTTTTTAAAAAGTCATCTTAATATCTACTGAATTTATCACCAGAAATGCTGTTTTATCCAGGAAGCCACAAGCAGTGTGGAACTGTGCCAATATACACCTTAAAATTCACTGCCTTTCATCTAGAAAAATGTCACTGTGGGAAAGAAATGCTACAACCTTCCACTGATAGGACTTTGCATATTCTTTCACTCAAATGACCAGAAGTGAAATCACAATTCATAAAAGTCAAAGGGATATTAGACTCTAGTTTAGGGTTACACAATTTCATGCACAACACCTCTCTCTGTATCCTGTAGTTTTTGTGGCTCAGTAATCATATTACCATCTCCCCATTATAAAGGTTACTGTCATCTTGCTGCTATGAGAAAGAACAGGACAAACAACAAATTGATCACTCAGGGAAAACAATAAACCAACTTTACAAAGCACTGCAGAATCTTGAAGTGAAAACAAGAGAGATAAAAAAGTGGAAATATGTATTTATTGCTGTTTCATAAGTGTGTGTTGTTAATTGTAATGGAGGAAGGCAACCTTTTTTGATGGAATTGAAGACTATTTTTGGAAAGGAGAATATCTCACAAGCATGAGATAAGGAATTCCAACAGTGCAGACCAGGAAGGTCTTCAACATGAGGTTTCTCCCTGTAAAGTAAGATTTAATTTTAATTGTTTCTTAGAAGTCACATTAGTTCCCTTACCCCTACCAAGGTACAGGAAACTGATGTATAAAGACAGATAGACAGATAAATAGATAACCAAATGCACAGTGTGTTTGTGTGTGTACACACCTGGCAGCACTGAAGCTTCAGGTCTCGTAATGACAAAATTGAATAAAAGCCCATATAAGATACTGGTAACATGACAAACCATGCAACTGTCCTGCCAGTTTATCATTTTCCCCACTTGGCATTATAATTTGCTAAAGCAGAACATAAAACTCTACAAATTCTAAACATATGCAGCCAAGAACAGAGTCCCTATCAATAAGTAAACTTCAAGCAGAAAAGCAGACTTCTCCCTGTTTTAAACCTTTCAATATGCTTATCTGGAATGGACTTTCTCCCCAGCCTGTTTTCTGGTCTTCCCCTTCCTCCCCACCCAGGAGCCAGAAGAGGCTTGCTGATTCCTGGATACTGCTTTTTCTTGTTCAGTGCCTATAAAGCTGATCTCCCATCCTAACTCAAGTCAGCTGCACAGCAAGGAAATGAAAAAGACCTAACTGACCTAACTGCATAGGGAGCATAACAAAGCATCTTTAAGAAACCTCCTGTGGGTTTCTGCTGTCTCTCCTCCCTGGCAAGGGTAAGTTTGTTTGCCTTCACTAGTTCACTAGCCACTGTATAGCTAAACTGTTCTCTTGAGAGCAGGGTGAGAGGGCACTAGCCAAGAGGACAATGGCCCTGTACCAAGCAGCATAAATAACTTCCTTCTTTGACTTCCTCCATTTCTAATAGAACAGGTCAAAATGTAAATATTTTTTTCTTTATTTCCCCTATGAAATTTTGCCTAGATGTAACGATACAGGAGTAACAGGTTGGGGCTCTCTGCTCTGAGCAGACAGAGCAATGCAGCAGAAGCTCAAAGCTTGCTTCAGCTTAGCTCTAAAGCTTCTGACCATAACTTAGGAGCAATACACTTAATAGCACCCCCTTGAAAGAACTGGACATTCTAAGCATAAATTAATGCACTTTGGGGTTTCAGAAACATCAGGAGAAACTTTGAGCTCAGGTTTGTTGTTCTTATCAAGATAGTCAGACTTACCAATCACGGTGTCATTACCAAAAAGCTAGATAGGTCCACAGCCAATTTATCCATACCTCATGCTAGAAGAATAAATCTCACTTGGATACAGGAAAGCTATATAACATTTTCCTTTTCATAAGAGCACATGTTCACAAAACTTAAATGTTAATCACTTAAATACTAATAACTGAAAGTATGTTTGGAACTTGGGAATAGTTAAGGATTCATCCAACAAGAAATCTTCCAGCATCCTACAGGAAATCTTCCCTTGCAAAACACAGGCATAGGACTGGGATTCATGACTCAAGGTTTCCCAGCGTCACCTTTACAATGGCGTCTATGCCTCATCTTGAGCAAATCCCATGTCCACTCACTTGCTTCTTGTGCTTGAAGTGAGTAAAACTATCCCAAGCCTCACAGAGTTTTAAGGAGAATTATTTATCCATCTCTGTAGCAGCATTTTGCAGTGCTGGTATAACAGTCAAGAAAGAGACTTAAATAAAGCTATTATGGTTTAGGAACAGTATTCCCCAATTTCATGTTCCCACTGAAGCACTCCAAACCATGCACCACTCTCTTGCTCACTCCCCCTTCCCCCTACCCCTGCAGCAGGATGGAAAGAACTGGAGGCACAAAGGGTAAAGATCATGGACTGAGGTAAGAACAATTTACTGGAAACAGCAATGGAATAAGAAAAACAAACAGTAACAGCTACAATATCAGTAAAAGAGAGAATTGGCACTACCTGACCACTCACTTCATGCCACACTTACTCGACCAGAAGGGACCACTTCCCCCATCTCGAGAAAATGACAAGAGGTGGCATAGAATAACCTCCAGGTCGCAACTGTGCTCCCCCTGGCTACTGCAAAAATTAACCCTATCCTGGCCAGAACCACGACAAACCTTTATGCAAACATGTGACATATACATCCAGTAGAGAAAGGATAGGATAACCAGCTCAGCCTCTCTCAAATTGAAACTGGCCCTCTTTACCTCAACACATCTGGGTAATAAAAGAGTTGATTCCACCTCCCAGTTGGCACAATTATGTAGCATAGCTGTCCTTTAGTCAATGTAGTTTTAAATTACCCTCTCTAGTTGGCAATATTATTACATTTATCTTTTCTCTTATCAACTAAATATCTAAACTTCAAACAGCATATCCTTTCTAGTTGAGTAACAAAATAAACAGCATAATTCTATCACGGCAATCAAGCAAACATTGCACAATATCACCACCAGAGGCTGTAAGTCTACAGATATGTGGTATTATCCCAGCTAACCTAATTGAAACTTGAAATAATTAGGAAATAGAGCAAAAGTGACTCCTGAGCTGTAGATAGGAACAAGCAAGAAAAAGCACCAAATGGGCACAAAAGATGGATGCTGACTGTGGACGTTATGGTCCATGTCAACGATTTATGGAAAAGGATGGGAGAGGATACACACACAGGCAGGGAGCACGTGTTGGTTCTGCCAAGTCTTCCTGTGATTCTGGCAAGGGCTGCCTTAGGGTTAGGTTTTCTGGTTTAAAAAATTGCCCAGTGAACAATATCCATTTGTCTTTCGACCTTCCTATGCTCCACCCTTATGCAGACAAAAATTTTGAGCCTTGAACAAAAAAAGGAATCAAATGATATGTTACTGTACTTTTGAAGCAAAACATTTAGGAAGATTGTTGGGGAAAATAACTTAGTTTTATATCAGTCAGAGCTAGGCTGTCATAAAGCACTGAGAAACAGCTGAAGTAAAAGACTGGTGAGATTACAGAAAAGGCAAGATGAAAGATGAAGAACATTTTCATATATGAAAGGACAGTAGAAAAGGGTGCTTATTCATCAGAGGAAAAGAAGGCAGATGTTCTCCTAACAAAAACTGAGGTCATATAGGATAAGCAGATGGTAATACTCAGCCCAAAGGAGTGCTGTACACCCCTGAGAATCAAGTGTTAACTAAGGCTGAATTTCAACTTGGGGAGACAAAAATGAAGAAAAAAAGGCCTAACTATACTATCCAACATATATAAAAGGAAAGATATCTAGAATTTGCATAAATTTTCAGAAACCTAGATGGTTTCTTAATTAAATATAAATATAAAGGGACTCTAAATTTTTTTTGTTCGTTTCTCATTCTTTGCATACCCCTACATTCTATTTTTCTATTTTGCTAAGTTTCATTTTGAATGCATTAGAGTGAAGGGTTTGCCATTCATTTCTATGAAATGTCTTATGATCTCCTTGGAACAGAATCACTCTAGGTCAGCCAGCCTAAATATTCCCCTCTTTAACGTTTGTCCTTGCCAACAGATCAAAACTGAATGATTTTTCTTCTCTTCATTTCCCCATATTGAAATTCTGAAATTATTCAGGCAGTTCCAGTTCCTAATTACCTCCTTTTATGTCCTTAGATTAGTCATCTGTGACTCCTTGGAATCCATTTCCTTCAAATGCCACAAGTCATTAGGTCTTCCTCTAGAGTTATTTACCTGTGATTTTTGTCATTTTTACTAAACCATGCCCATTACAACTGCATTGCTCTCTCCAGGTTTCCTGCAGATTTCCTTGCTAAAGAAATGCCCAGAAGAAGCATTCCAGGAATAATTGAGTGTGAGCTCGAATAATATCACCTCACTTTTTTAAGTCCTATTCAGTTCCCCAAGCACTTATCAAAAAGACACATGCAGTGTATCTCTCAAGGGTGCCTCTCCGCATTCTTCTCCCTCACATCTTCAGATCTAGAGCAATGGAAATTTAGACCAGAATAGTTTGCTTGGGATAATTTAACACAATTGTAGACAAGGCCTTTTAAGCATGTTAATTCTTCTCCAGAAATTTAGACCTGTATGGGTGCTGAGAAGGATGGGTATGGCTCTTCCTCCCCACCAGGGAGGAACAGGACTTACCTCCACATTCCCAGATGTATATGGGGTGCAACAATACAGCTGTCTCCCTGATATGGCCAAGTAATGAACTTATCATCTTCAGACATCCTCATGGGCTCCCCCCATGGCCATCTGCAACCACTGACAGTTCCCCAGCCAGAGGCCATTCCGTGCTACCTTTCCTGGAAGGTGCTTGCTGCTTTCTGCCAATCTGGGAAATTTTTATTCACATTTTTTAATCAATCTGGATAAATAGTGTCAGTGTAAGGTTGCTGCTGGTCATAAACTCTAAGACTTTTAACGTGTACCAAATGTTCCTGCAATATGGCTGGCTCACTCCACATTAGCATAAAAAATACATGCTACAAACCCATCCAACTGCTTTTAACATCAAAAGGAAATTTTCCACTGAATTTTATAAGAGCTGAATTGAGGCCTTGTGACCCTGCTACAGTGAAGTATTTACACACATGCCAGACTAAGTATGTGAAGAAGCCCCATGAATTCAATAGGCTTCTCAGATGCTTAAACACTTCAGTCAAGGCCTTATTTTTTTTTTTAGGTTGCTGTAACAGGACCCCTGTTATATAAAATAAAATCCATGTGAGAATTCCCTTCATTCCTATGAAAGGAGGAATTAATATAGATGCATACATATAATGTGCATGTTTACATACATATGCACTCATATTGACATACGTTATTGGCATTTCTTTTGGTCTTTGTTTGCCTGAAAGTAAAGCTTTTATCTCATTCATAAAATTAACTGCAAAATCCAATGTTTGAGTCGATATTCTTTACTGAGGAAAAAACCTTCCTTTTAAATGCCGAGGAATTCCTAGTGCCGAGGAATGATCTCCAACCTGGGACATATTCACACAATAGACAAATCAAAAGTCTGAACTCAAGAGGNATATATATATATACATATACACACACACATACACAATATGCAAGCTTCAGCCTAAAAATTCCCTGCTGAAATTGAGTGAATTCATGCATAGATACGCTGAGCAGCTGCAATCACATGTGACTCAGGAAGGGGCAATGCAGCATTTCAACTGCAAAGTCTCCAAAAATTCAATGAGAACAATGAGACTTTACCTTGGGGTAAGGGCTGGCAGATTATCACCGGAAAAGACAGAAACAGTATGTTCCCAGTTCTTCTGTTTCTGATGGAAAGGACTGAATTCTTGCATCGCTTTACTGAAGAACAGATTCCTCCAGATTCACTGCAAGTCACAGCAGTATAGAAACAGATGGGTAGATAAATACAATTTTCTGTTTAACTAGCAAGTTGTTTGTGCTCTATTTTTACTTAATTCTCCTCAGTACATAAAGAAAATTAAATCAATAACATCTGTGAACACCACTGCCCTTCCTCTCCCCTGAAATGCCCCATAACCTTCCATAACTTTCTTTATTGCTCTTGATCCTCATGTCAGGCTATCTGAAAACTTCCAGCCCAACAGGAAATAATGTCTGGATTACAAACACTTGGGGGTTTTTTATAGTGGCAGGAAGGCAGGGAGAGGAGATAACACTCAAATTCAGGAGTATTAAATGGATTAAGATAACTGTTGGGCTTTGAGTGGTTTCTTTTGAGTCTTTTTTCTCCTTCAAGTGCAAAACACCTGGGAAGGCAGCCAGCCAGCAGAGACACCCTCTGGAAACTTCAAACCAGAAGAGAAAAGCACCAATTTATCCTGCCATATCCTGTTAAATACCCTGCAGGGCCTTGCTTCCCATGCAAGTGGTCTTTGGCTAATGACAGTGTCAAGAAAAGCAGCTGTGAGTGGTGTCAGGACCTGAGGGTTTCATCAACTGCAAAGCCACTTCTGTACCCTCAGTGACTGCAGAGATAACCACCACAACAGTCCAAGAGCTAACCCAGTCTCCCATTTGTGCTGTACCATTTCACATTGGGAACTAAAGAAGCACAAAGATATTTCCAGAAGGCAGATGGCAGAGGCAAAGGCTTGTAGGGAGAGACTGCTGGGGCTCATGAGGTCTTCTAGTGCAGCCTAACAGGCACATTGCTTTACAGCACACTACTCACAGCTCTGCTGGGACTACAACTTCTTAAGGGACAACTAAATTTTTTTTTCTGTTTTCTCTATTTAAAGTCTGAAATGAGAGGGCTGTGGTCAGTGTTCTGTATGCCCTGGCTCCAGCAAGAGGATGTTTTTGATGGTAACAAGCTTTGCGGATAGAAGTTGAGGACTGAATAGGATAGAGGAAGTTAAATTTGTTGCAGTTTCACTCATGCCAACTGTTGGGAACAGTGCCTGTCGTGTAGTGTCACTTCAGTCCTGTTTAGGTGCTGTCTAGGAAAGAGATAGTTGGGGCAGAGTCAGAATGCAAATTCACAGCTAATGGATTACTTAGCATCCAGTTCTTGAGCTCATTCCTTTGTTCCTCCTGGACATATAAAGCTATTTTGCCTCTCTTTACTGAAGGAAAAAAACTATTTTCATTAGTGCTGTTAGTTGCCATGGCTTTATATACCAGGCATTTATAGACCAAACTTAATTTATGGAGGAGTTGTGCTAATGAACTAGATCTAAAATCTGCTTTCTAGATGATGTAAAAATTTATAATATTAATGGTCCTATTTCTTCCCCAAATTTATTAATCTCTCTATGAGAGATCACAGGGAGCCTTACATGAATCCATTTACACACCTAATCCCTTTTTCCTGTGTCACTATCAGTTTTCACAGGAGAATCAAAAGCCACAAATCAGACCCACCCTACACAGTTGTATACATCCACCTCTGAATCTGAACATGGAACTATACACACAAAAAAGTCATATACAGGCCAGTTTGGATGTAAGCTTGATAGACAGCTGGAACTGTGCAAGGTTCCCAGACCTATGTCTGAACCTCATGTAGTTGTGGTACATCAGACACTAGCATGCATGGGACATGAAGGTCAGAGAGTTTTCACTAAGGGATCATTAGATTATGCTCTCCACTACAAATTCTGAGCAAGATGATGTATAAGCTGATGTATAAGCATAGGCAGTGCATACCGAGCTAAAGACAAGCCCGGTACTGAGAGCAATTTAGAGTAACCTGCACTTTGTCGTCAGCTTACTTGAAGCACAGACGTGCTCAGTTACATGATGTGAGGCTGAAGAAGTAGCTCTCCTATCTTCAGTTCTCAGCTCCCAGCTGAAAACCAGTATTTGTGAAGCCTGCACTAGCCAGGCTTTGTGCATGTTAACATACCAAAGGTGGGTGTATTCCAGACATTTGTCTTGTCTTGAGTGACTTCAGGATCCAGTGTTCTGTGTGTAACCCTGCAGCCATAATCCCTTTTCAGTAGCTTTTTCCAAACTCACAAGTTACCATTTGTCCCTTCAGAAGCACTAGAGCTTTGTGCATTAGCCTCCTTCATATACCCTAACAAAGGCTGAATACTTAATTACACTGATCTAATTTGGGTAAAGAAGCTCACAAGTGCTGTTATTTCTGTTTATCTAATGATTTTCAGCATGTGCTTCACAGAGACTCAGGGGCAGTAGGGTCTGGATCCATAACACACGATCCAGAAAATCTAGTTCCTTTTCAGCAAGTTTAAATCAGTTTATGCTGATTATTAGTGGTTAGCAAATGAAAGAAGTTAAAGAAATTCTTTTCTGTGTCAAAATTTTTCATTTCACTTGATAATTGTCATGGACAGAAGCTGTGTTTAACTATCCATATTCAATGACATGTTAGTCCTTGATTTTCTAGCCCTTTTTTTTTTTTAATCAAACTCCTAGATACTCCTTCTGAAACACAAAAAGAGATCACATCTCTAAAATGTCCCATTTTTGTTGGCCAGTTTGGAAAATAGATAAAAAAAACCCTGAAGTTGTGGACTTCTTTCTTCTGAACAAAAGATTATCACAGAATTTAAAAATTGTTTTTCATGCCCCTCTTCTTTCTTACTTGCAAACTACCTCCCACGCCCACCTCCTGGCAAGTCAACAAGCTCTGTGCAGCCAGTTCCCACTTCCGTGACTCAATCTCACAGCATTAAAGACTTAAGCTTGGCAGGTGTCCAGGATGAGGAAATATTAACAAATCTCCCAGAAAGAGCACTGTAATCATAGCAAGCACTGAAGCCTTGAACATAATATTTCCTCCATATATAAGATTCCCAATTTGCTTAATGGCCTCTCATACTTTGCAGTATGATACTGCAAATGTCCTTTTGAAAACCCCAAGTCCTCCCCAACACATAATGAGCATGTACATTACATAAAGAAAAAATGTAATTTACTATTCATTTTTGGCTTCTGCTGAGAAGTCTTCTTCCAAGTCATCATTTAGTGGAAAATGAAAAGAAATACCATGTTCAAGTTATCTTTCAGAGATGCCTCATCTTCTAATTCCCATTGCAACAACAGAGGCACATATTTCCATGAAACATTGTTGTTTATCTCTTTTTGGGTGACCTCATTGAAGGTTATTTGGAAGAAGATGGAAATGCATCCTGATTTATTGGTAGCTGGAGTCTAAATTTCATGCAAAGGTTCAAATGGCAGATTTTATAACTACAACTAAAGAGTCTTAGTTCTCTAAGTTGTAAGTCATTTCCACAAGCCCATGTTTACTTGTCTGCCCCACACCACGCACTCAACACTCCTGCCTTCTTTTATGACAGGAGTTGACTCTGCTTCCAGATAGTCCCATTCAGAGCAAGGGTATTTACAAATCAATGCAACTGCACCCATTTTTGTTTATACCTAAAGGGTGTTAACAATATCTAACTAAATCCAATCTTACTGCATTATCTATATTTAGACTATGTTAAAACTGTAACATATACTCTGGATATTGTTTCTATGAGGCCTGTAAACTCATCTCTATGAATAATTACAATTTAGTTACTCAGGGAAAGGTTTATTACAGCAATTCCTTGGCATAGTTATGTTTGCCACTTTACAGACAAAATGTATCTAAGTGCAGAACTGTATTAAACAATAATTTCAGAGGAGTTTTCAACAGATGTAAATAATCCTTTTTTTTCCCCAGAAATTTCCTTGTCTACACTACTGAGGCATTATTTGTTCTTTGAACACTATTCTTCAGTAGAAATCTATCATGCAGCTGCTATGCCAGCAAATATTAATGCAGAGAGAAAAACCTACACTTCAGTTACTTATGTGCTATAAAATGTTCCAGTTGTGGTTTCTTCCAGCTCTTATTTACATTAACAGAAGGCCCTTTCCACGTTCCCTGGCCCAGGTAAACATGTTCACTTCACAGCAATTCCCTGCTATGCCTGACATTCTGCAGTCCCAGGCTGAATATGAGCTGCAGCCATTCACCTTTGAGCTGGCTAAGCTTTACAGTTAAACTAAAGTCAGCATAGTTCTTTAACTTATATTGTTCTTCACATTTTTACAATTTTCTCATGCTAAATATCTGGTTTTCCTTGTACTATTTCTTTACATCAGTGAAAAAAAAAGACTTTTTAAATTTTTACCTTTTTTTTAAGCATGGAAAAAATAGTGTCTAGAATACTTCATGCAGAAGTCCCTGAAATCTGGCACAATCATTAAAAAAGGATACAATGCACAATGCAGTGAATGTGGAAATAAGAAGTTTGGTGAGTCATGAAATTAATGAATGAGATGTCCAAACCTCACAATTCCCAAGTTCAAAACTGATGAGGAAATCCCTCTCTTAAATGGTTCTGACTGGTTGTCAGTGGCCCATTTCCCACATCCTAGACAACAGACACAACTTTGAGATACAAATAACCCTCTTGGCAGAATTGGCATACATACTTCTAGCGGGAGAAGAACATTTGACCATGACC
>VWZD01008533.1:31105-155816 GCA_013396695.1 Sakesphorus luctuosus
TTTCACTAAGGGATCATTAGATTATGCTCTCCACTACAAATTCTGAGCAAGATGATGTATAAGCTGATGTATAAGCATAGGCAGTGCATACCGAGCTAAAGACAAGCCCGGTACTGAGAGCAATTTAGAGTAACCTGCACTTTGTCGTCAGCTTACTTGAAGCACAGACGTGCTCAGTTACATGATGTGAGGCTGAAGAAGTAGCTCTCCTATCTTCAGTTCTCAGCTCCCAGCTGAAAACCAGTATTTGTGAAGCCTGCACTAGCCAGGCTTTGTGCATGTTAACATACCAAAGGTGGGTGTATTCCAGACATTTGTCTTGTCTTGAGTGACTTCAGGATCCAGTGTTCTGTGTGTAACCCTGCAGCCATAATCCCTTTTCAGTAGCTTTTTCCAAACTCACAAGTTACCATTTGTCCCTTCAGAAGCACTAGAGCTTTGTGCATTAGCCTCCTTCATATACCCTAACAAAGGCTGAATACTTAATTACACTGATCTAATTTGGGTAAAGAAGCTCACAAGTGCTGTTATTTCTGTTTATCTAATGATTTTCAGCATGTGCTTCACAGAGACTCAGGGGCAGTAGGGTCTGGATCCATAACACACGATCCAGAAAATCTAGTTCCTTTTCAGCAAGTTTAAATCAGTTTATGCTGATTATTAGTGGTTAGCAAATGAAAGAAGTTAAAGAAATTCTTTTCTGTGTCAAAATTTTTCATTTCACTTGATAATTGTCATGGACAGAAGCTGTGTTTAACTATCCATATTCAATGACATGTTAGTCCTTGATTTTCTAGCCCTTTTTTTTTTTTTTAATCAAACTCCTAGATACTCCTTCTGAAACACAAAAAGAGATCACATCTCTAAAATGTCCCATTTTTGTTGGCCAGTTTGGAAAATAGATAAAAAAACCCCTGAAGTTGTGGACTTCTTTCTTCTGAACAAAAGATTATCACAGAATTTAAAAATTGTTTTTCATGCCCCTCTTCTTTCTTACTTGCAAACTACCTCCCACGCCCACCTCCTGGCAAGTCAACAAGCTCTGTGCAGCCAGTTCCCACTTCCGTGACTCAATCTCAGAGCATTAAAGACTTAAGCTTGGCAGGTGTCCAGGATGAGGAAATATTAACAAATCTCCCAGAAAGAGCACTGTAATCATAGCAAGCACTGAAGCCTTGAACATAATATTTCCTCCATATATAAGATTCCCAATTTGCTTAATGGCCTCTCATACTTTGCAGTATGATACTGCAAATGTCCTTTTGAAAACCCCAAGTCCTCCCCAACACATAATGAGCATGTACATTACATAAAGAAAAAATGTAATTTACTATTCATTTTTGGCTTCTGCTGAGAAGTCTTCTTCCAAGTCATCATTTAGTGGAAAATGAAAAGAAATACCATGTTCAAGTTATCTTTCAGAGATGCCTCATCTTCTAATTCCCATTGCAACAACAGAGGCACATATTTCCATGAAACATTGTTGTTTATCTCTTTTTGGGTGACCTCATTGAAGGTTATTTGGAAGAAGATGGAAATGCATCCTGATTTATTGGTAGCTGGAGTCTAAATTTCATGCAAAGGTTCAAATGGCAGATTTTATAACTACAACTAAAGAGTCTTAGTTCTCTAAGTTGTAAGTCATTTCCACAAGCCCATGTTTACTTGTCTGCCCCACACCACGCACTCAACACTCCTGCCTTCTTTTATGACAGGAGTTGACTCTGCTTCCAGATAGTCCCATTCAGAGCAAGGGTATTTACAAATCAATGCAACTGCACCCATTTTTGTTTATACCTAAAGGGTGTTAACAATATCTAACTAAATCCAATCTTACTGCATTATCTATATTTAGACTATGTTAAAACTGTAACATATACTCTGGATATTGTTTCTATGAGGCCTGTAAACTCATCTCTATGAATAATTACAATTTAGTTACTCAGGGAAAGGTTTATTACAGCAATTCCTTGGCATAGTTATGTTTGCCACTTTACAGACAAAATGTATCTAAGTGCAGAACTGTATTAAACAATAATTTCAGAGGAGTTTTCAACAGATGTAAATAATCCTTTTTTTTCCCCAGAAATTTCCTTGTCTACACTACTGAGGCATTATTTGTTCTTTGAACACTATTCTTCAGTAGAAATCTATCATGCAGCTGCTATGCCAGCAAATATTAATGCAGAGAGAAAAACCTACACTTCAGTTACTTATGTGCTATAAAATGTTCCAGTTGTGGTTTCTTCCAGCTCTTATTTACATTAACAGAAGGCCCTTTCCACGTTCCCTGGCCCAGGTAAACATGTTCACTTCACAGCAATTCCCTGCTATGCCTGACATTCTGCAGTCCCAGGCTGAATATGAGCTGCAGCCATTCACCTTTGAGCTGGCTAAGCTTTACAGTTAAACTAAAGTCAGCATAGTTCTTTAACTTATATTGTTCTTCACATTTTTACAATTTTCTCATGCTAAATATCTGGTTTTCCTTGTACTATTTCTTTACATCAGTGAAAAAAAAAGACTTTTTAAATTTTTACCTTTTTTTTAAGCATGGAAAAAATAGTGTCTAGAATACTTCATGCAGAAGTCCCTGAAATCTGGCACAATCATTAAAAAAGGATACAATGCACAATGCAGTGAATGTGGAAATAAGAAGTTTGGTGAGTCATGAAATTAATGAATGAGATGTCCAAACCTCACAATTCCCAAGTTCAAAACTGATGAGGAAATCCCTCTCTTAAATGGTTCTGACTGGTTGTCAGTGGCCCATTTCCCACATCCTAGACAACAGACACAACTTTGAGATACAAATAACCCTCTTGGCAGAATTGGCATACATACTTCTAGCGGGAGAAGAACATTTGACCATGACCACTGAGGAACAGATTTGTTCCTTTCATTTAAAAAAAAAAAAAAAAAAAAGGAAAAAAAAGAAAAACAACCCACCACAAACAAAACAAACAAACAAACCCCCAAACTACAAGAATGTTTTCATTTGAAAACAAAATTGTTATATTTTCAAACCTATTCTCCAGTTTGAATCTAAATTTGTTTTGATAAACACATGCTCTTAGGAAGCAGGGCATGGGACTGGAGAAGATGAAAGAACAATTAAAAAGCTAAGTAAAATTAATCCCCTTGGTTACACTAATAAAAGAATGATAGTGATCATCTCCCCCATCTAGTCTTAACAGCAGTCTTTCATAAATTTTCCATTAAAATCAAATTAAAATTTGAGCTTTTGCATTTTAATGAAATTCTTTGCAGCTGCATGTCTCTCATCCCAGTGTTAATATTAAGCATTTAGTGAATTTCTTTCAGAAGTTAATTCAATAGTGCTTGTCACTATATAGCTATTATCTCATTTTCATTTAATCACCAAGACATTATAATCTTCCAGAATGAGACTGTTTCAAAAACTGTAAAGGTTATTTTCTAAAGTTTAATAACACTCACTTGGCCAAGAGCATTAAATTCAATGAATAGTCAATACTTTCTACATTGTACTTTCTACATGCTACATCCTGACATTAAGTAGCCAGCTATTCATTTACAAGACACCATAATCTTTCTATTAAACATCTTTTGCTGTTTTCTCTTCCTCTCTGAAAGTAACATAATTCATGAGCATCTAAGTATGAGCAGCATTTAAAATAAAACATGTTTCAAAATTGGTCAGATCATTCTTGAATTACATCTTCTGGAAATAATTTAATATGACTAGTTCAATAAAGAGTTGAAAGATTAAAAAAACCCCACTGGTTGATTTAATGCAATTTTTATGGCAGCTCTATTCATAAATATTGCAAGACTGACTTTTGTCTTAAGCAGTTTTTTCCAGGAATATCTGTGGGAATGTGGACTTAGGTTTCTTTTTGTACCTTGGCTATATACATAGACTTTGAGATCTTCTTCTTTGTCAAATAAGGTAACAGAACATATGTAGAAGTATTAGATTTTTCATTGCCTTTTTTTTTTTTTTGTTAACCAAGTTCATGCTCTCCCCAGTGTAGTATTAGATTGTCACTCAGCCAAATGCAGCCCTTCAGAAGCAAGTGAATCTCATTTCAGTTATGTGACGTGGATGTTGCTCTCCTTTTGCATTATCTCACTTTTGGAAATCTGGTTCCTGATGTGGTAAAGTCATATACCAGTTTAGTATGGTAGGGACTTGTGGAGGTCATCTGATCACACCTTCAAACTATCAAGGTCCTGCTACATGGTAGCTTTGATCAACAGCTTTTGAATCACCAGTGTAGTTTGTGAACTTTCTGATTGCCCATGTCATTGATGAGGAATGCTAAGCAGTTTCAGCCTCAGGCATAGCCCTTAGGAAATTCACTAGTGTTCAAGAACCAGCTGGCTTTCAAACAATTAATCACAACCCTTTGAGTCTGGCAGTCCAGCCAAGTTTCACCCACCTGTAGTCCACATGTAGTCCATATCTCACTATCTGAACTGCAAGGATACTACAGAAATTTTGTTGACTTTATTGTTAAAGTCAATGTAAATAACATTCCTTGCTTTCTTCTACTCTCATCAAAGAACATAATTAGGTCAACCAGTCACATTTTTCCCTTGATCAATCTGTGCTGGCTGTTTGCTCCCATGATCTTGTCCTTCATGTGTCTAGATGTTACTTCTGGGAGCATTTGTTCCACAAGCTCCTAGAGACTGAGATGAGGCCTGTAGTTCCCTGGGTTTTAGTTTGCCATTTTTGGTTTGTTTTATTTTTGAAGAAAAGTGGGACTTTTTTAAGGTTAAAAAATGCTCTGTCCTTTCAAGGAGGACATCTCCCTCTGGACTCTCCATGGACTCTGGTTCCCTTATTTGGTCTTGGAAGTGGTCATTCTCTATTGTAGATTGTACCTTTTTCTCATAAATTTTGCACAGAGAACTTGGAGGCCTGAAAACAGACCTTGCCAGGAAAGAGCCAGAGAAAGATAACATCAAGCACATCAGTTTTTTCCAAGCCCTTTTTCATTAGATTGTCTTCCCATTAAGTAGGGACACCACATTCTGTCAGTCATTTTAGCTGCCAACACAGTGGAAGAAGTACTTGTTATCCATTACATCCCTCTCTGTTTTCAATGCCAGGTGAGAGTTAGCTTCTCCAATTCCATCCCCACACACTTGGCTGTTTCCATATGATTTCTTTATTAGCCCACCCATGTTTCCACCTGCTGTACACTTCCTTTTTGCATTTGATCTCAGCCAAGAGTTTCCCAGTTATCCAGCTTGTTACCTCTTCCCATTTTCTCAGAAATTGGGATGGATCATCTTGCACTTTGAGGGGATTATCCTTGATATGAAACAAACTTTCCTTCCCTCTAAATAATGAGCTCTTCTACTCTTTGGGACAGCCTTTCACATGCTAGCTCCTTGAGAAAGAACAAGTGTGTTCTCTGGAAGTCCATGCTCTGGTCTCTGGTACTTGCTTGCCTTGCTTCCAGCAGGATATAAACCACCACTATGTCATGGTCTTTGTAGACAAGGCTGCCACTAGACTACTCCATTCCCAACTAGTCAATCCCTGTTCATAAGCAGCATGTTCGGCAGAGTCCTTCCCCTTACTGTTTCATCCAATGCTTGCATCAAAAATTGTCACAGGATTCCCTGCATTACTTGTTTTTTTATGCTACTGCCCTTCCAGCAGGTATTTGAGCGGCTCATGAAACACCAGAATCTGTTTCTTGCATGAGATATCATTTGATTCCCTGAAATATGCTTTAGCCACTTCCTCTTCCTGAGTAGGTAATCTGTAGCAGTTTCCCATCAGAATGATCATTTTTATTGGCCTTCCATCTGATCTTGACCCATAAGCTCAAATCACCCTTTCCTTCTTCTCTTAAAGAGCTCCATACATTTGACTTCTCCTTGCACAAAACGCAACCCCAGACTCATCTTCCCTGCCTGCTCCTCCTATCCAACCAGTGCCCACCCACTGCAGCTTTTCAGTCATGAAAGCTGTGTCATTAGTGCCTGTCATCTCAGAGATGTTGGATATATGAGACTGCACAGTCTTCCAGATTCTCCCATTTGTTTTCCAGGCTGGGTGAGTTTATGTGCTTTACAACAGGTCCCCAGTTTCCCTGCCATCTCAAGTACAGTACGAGAACTTTCCAGGTTGCCATGTCCCAGGTACAATTAACTGAGGGCCAGTCTCCATCTTTTAATGAACTTCTAAGCTATCCTTGCTAGGTTTAGCAAGCCCATTGGCAAAGATGCTCTGTCCCTTCTTTGTGAAATGGATCTCATTTCTTCAAGAGGGTCCTACTGCCAAAACCATACCTGTGACACCAGCCACATAGCCAGGCCTTGATCTGTGGATTCAGCCTCTCTACCCAACCCTTTGTTCATTATTCACAGGACTAACATCACCTTGAGTGCCAGGCCCCTCATCCTAGCCCTCAATGCTTGTATATAAATGTGCACACAGACTTGGGCCCAAAGAGAGGCAGAGCATTGAGAGAAGGCCACCGGGAACTGTGAAAAATGATCTCTTAAGCCCTTCTTGTTCCTGAGACTTGAAAGCTTAACCCTATAGGCTTCTTTTAAAGCAGGACAGGACAGCCATTTGAGTTTAGTTGTTTGTTTTGTTTGTTTGTTTGTTTTTTTACCAACAGCTCCACGACTAGCACACTTACATAGAACATAAGAACCCTAGGTCCTAGATTGTGTTCAGGAAAAGGAGTTCAAATCCTCCTCCTTCACAGCCTGAAGGAGTGCTCTAGCAGCAGATGTACAGAATATTTGGGTTTGAAGAATATGTGGCAGGTTTAGTTCTTTCTCCTGGAGCTGTTCCACCTTTATAAAGGAATTCAAGATTTAGTAGGTCAGGAATGTTACTTTCTAGCCAAACTATTTAGGGCACTCTCTGGGAAATAGGAAAACCTGAGTTCCAAACCCTGCTCCAAGAGACTGTTTATTATTTTACATTAAGCATTCATTTGATAAAACATATGAAGACTCCAAGGTAAAGCACAATGCATGAGTGTCTCTGCTGGTACATGTGTGGCAGTCAAACTGAAAACATCAGCTTTCAGGCAGAATGTCTCCAGAGAGAGAAACCAAATGCTTCCTTCAATAGATTTTTCTATTTTTTAATCTAGTCTGAATAGTGTGCTCCCGTACAGAGAGCCAGATTCCCCGCACAGCTATCCCATTCACTCACTGAGTTGTTCTGCTCAGCCTGCTCTTTCCAGCAGTGACACTAACTAGGGAATCAATAGATTTCCTGGCAGGACATGTGGAATGTACCTGTTGCCTTCAAATCAAACTATGTCTAGACTCATGTCCAAACAAATGCTTTGCTGCTAAAAGTAGAAGTAAAGCATTTTTGGAAAAATACAATTAAAAAAAAAAGAGTGAGAGAAGATTAAATGTCTTTTTAGAGTTGTGAATTGCATAGGATGTGGTAAATTGTCTCGTCAGTGTTTGTCTACATGTGGTTTGGACATTTTTTTATGAAGATCCTGAGCTTAAATACATATATTTTTTGAATAAAGATTAAAATCCCAAGAGTTATGATGCCAATAGCAAATTACAGGGCGTTTTCTTCATCTACAAGATCACTAGCTTTTGCCATTGGTTTTGGGTACTGATTTACCCATAAATATGAAATGGAACAGTCACTCTGCCAGAGACATACATTGTGTTTTCAGTAGAGCTGAGGACATTGTTCAAAGAAAAACACACATCAGCACACTTTCTCTGTTCCCACTGTAGTAACCGTACCTAACTTTAAATCAGCAGCACACATTATCCAAGGGCATTTCAGGAATTAAATACTTTTCTGTGATAACAGAAACTTCTGAACCATTCAGCAGTCCTTCATTTTGATTCTTAATTTTAATCCTAAAAATATTCCTTTTTTGAAACTATAGACTGAATTTTATCATTTCACACCTTTCTAGGTAAAAGAAATAACCATTTACAGGTCTTTATTCCTATATAGTTAGTCTCCTAAAACGGCCCTATTAAATTACATAAGTACATCTCATACCCTATTAACTTAAGTTGGGAAAGGTCATCTGTATCTTATTAAAAAAATACCATCTTTCCAGAGAACATAGCAAACCCAGAGTTTAAAATATTCCTGGCATGGGTGAGATTGTTCAGGCAGCTTTAGGCAGATGCACATAATTCACAACATTCTTTGGGAATTCCTACCCAGTAAACATCACTCTTAGTACAGAATCTGTTCTAAGACTATTCTTAGTATTTCATCTTGCTTTACCATCCTGTAAGATTTTAGTTTTTTATAGTTATAAAGGCAGCACAGGATAGTGATACCAAACTCAAAACAGGATAAGCCAGTACAGAAGAAACAACACAGACATTTCAGCAAGCAGGCTAATCCCCCCCTTCTTTCAAACAATTGGACTTAAAATTGTTAAGCTAATACCTTGTGCTTTTTAATATTGTACTTTGTGTGGGCTCTCATACTGGAACATACAAGGGTGAATAACAAGCCTGCAATAGAAGTTACGACAATTTAAATGCTATGCAGAACTTTGGTTTGTATTAATATCACAATTACCCTTCATCAACAGTAGATCTTCCTCTGACTTGAAGCCAGCTGCTTTAGAACAGATTAACTTGACTGACTTGATTAGTCAAACCAACCTGCTGCCTCCTCTGCTCTCTCAGTCCCACACAATGATTTGTGCATTTAGAACGTTCATTTTAGAAGTGGGATTTCTTTTCTTTTTTCTTGCATCAATATAATTATTTTGAGTGGAGAAAATGCTTCAGGCTTACTGGAGAATCCTAGCAATCACCACAGGGCTACAAACTCCCTCTAATCTTAACACTAATGCAGTCCCAGATTGCTTAGCAAGGTATTTCTATACATAGTCCAGACACTCTCCAATACTGTAAATACTTCTGGGCATTTCCATTAAGGCCTCCTCCACCTTCCAGTCATCCAGCTTTTAGGATATTCTTTGGGACTCTTTGATAACTTGACTAAGAGTAAATGGGTTTCCCATCCAGAATGAATCCAGAGACTGAGCATTTCCACAAAAGGCAATGGATGGTGCAACGGTGACTCAGAATAACCAGTGCCATCTTCTAATGCACACATGCACTACTCTATGGTTAGGAAAAGCATGGACACAGGAAAACAAAATGCACTCAGATGCAAAGAATTCACGTAGCAAGCTGAGGCAAAGACTATATTCAGATAAAATTTCTCAGAAGTCACATGAAAAACACCCACAGCTTTCAGGCACTGGGAATGCTGGGTCACATGCAGAAGTTTGGGAGAGCACACTTTGGAGGATCAGAGAAAATCAAAGGCAGTACTAACATCCATGGGAGGCCAGTGCCAGAACACCTGAGAGGTGAACTAGAGGGCTTTCACTATGAAGAGTGCTGTGTTGACAACCATTGAGTTAAACGGGGAGCTCACAGAAACACAGAACTGGAAATGGACCTATCTTACAACCTTTGTGTGCCCTCCTACAGACCTTGCTTCCACTCTCCTTGGATAGATTTCTTCTCATGTCCCAGATCTCTCCATGTATTAGAGCATAAACAGTGAAAGCAAATGGATAACAGACCCAGGTAAGTGACAAGCTATAAAACTGAAGAGAAGAATCATTCCAAAGAAAACAGTGGAGTAGATCATGAAATAATGCTATCTGCCTGCTACCAAGACCCAAGTATTAGCAAAGTGAATACCATGATATATGAAAATAAATTACTTTGAAATAAATACAACACTGCACAGTGCATTCCTTACAATTAGCTGCATGTATTTCTGAATATGCTGAATAACACCAGGCTATGTGTCTAAGTGTCATACCCTCAAGACCAATTGTGGGATATAGGATGAGAAATACAGAACTAAGCATAACAAATGGAAAGTGTATCGTTGAGAAACACTAACTAACATTTTTCACCATCAGTTAACCTGTAGCAAATATGTATCACACTGTTAGCTGTGGGAAGGGTGTCATCACCGACCAATGACAAGTGTTTATTTACCCACCAACCTAACCCTAAAAAATTGTCACTATTGGCTAGTGTAATGATAGATGGATTCAGGGACTTTTGACTGAGCAGTGCTTAGCACTCAAATAGTGAACACTGAGCTCAGAACCTGCTGGAGTTTTTCACTCTCTCCAAGTGTGCAACTTTTTGTGACTATCATTCACTTTCTACTTTCACAAACAAAACATAGCTCACAAATGAAAATTAATAGATAAACATATGTAGAATTTGTAAACTGAAAAGGTAGAGTTACAACAAGCAAGGACATTCCAAACTTTACTAAATTATTCCTTCCTTAATAAAATGGAGAAAGACAAAAGGACAGGTGAGAGGAAACTCAGATATAATTAAACGGACAAAGTAGAGGAAACTAAGTTCTGTGCTGCTGCTGCTGCAGCTCCGTTACTGCCATGACTCACTGCAGTGTCCTTGTTCTGCAAGGACCACAGCTGAGAATGAGCTGTTATGTTCCATGCCCTTGTGCTAAACCCATGCACAGCAAGACCAAGATACAGGGAAATCTTAGTTACCCTTGTTTTCATTCTGATAAGTTGTTATTTTGTGCCATATTTTTTTCAGTTGCTTTATCTTTTTAGCAGGAATTTAATAACTTTAAAGTGAAAAATTAAAACATTGCTTTAATGTGCATGTGAAACCCTCACAAACCCATATATTATGTCTTTTGCAACATGTCAGGCTTACCCCTGATGACTTTTTGAGTCTTGCTGGAATTAGAATAAACATGAAATTAGTTCATTCTTTACAAACATTCAATGTAAGAACTGGCTAAGGACTGGATCAGAAGCACAGATTCTTCTGAATCATTAATACTGCAAACATTTACATAGACTTTACTTGAAACAATAAATTTCCCTCTTGCTGCTATTAGTTTCAGTTATATCAATGTATATTTAACTCCTTTATTGCTGTCCACTGTACCAAATAGATAGGACAAAATACCGTGTGCTTATTGCATCTCTGTTGGCTTAAAAGAAAGGCATTGCGTTTATTGCCATGCATTCAGGTAAACAACTGAAGTCCAGTGTGTGTCATACCATCTCCAGTTTTAGGTACCCTACCAGATTGAAGGAGAAGGCAGTGATGGAAGGCTCTGAGATCTGCTTTTCAAACAAAGAAGTTACAGAACAACATAGTCAGACCAAGTGCTCCCAGTCATGGTGAGCTATTTGTAGGTAACAGTATAAAAAGTTGTTCCAGCACATACAGTGATATAAGAAGGTACTAATACTACAATTAGCATTTAGTTAGTGAAAAAATGGTTTTCAAAGTTAAATAATAATATCCCTGTGCATGTAAGGTAGCCTTATGACACGATAAAGAGTGGAGTGCAGTCCACAATATGAAGAACTTAGAAAACTTTTTGTTACTAATGTTTGACATCAATGACAGCCTAAAAATTATTCATTTTTAGTATCAAGAGTTGTTGAAAATACAAGTATAATAAGAACTGTCTGTTAAATAAGAACTATGAAAATAGTTTTGCATGGCCAGACTTTCCTTCTTACACTGTGTAAGACCAAGTAGGGGGTGGGGAGTGAGGAACAAGCTTGAAAATGTGATCAGGACCAACACCAAATAAAAGATCTTCACCGGGAACAGCAAAGCTGTCCCAATGTACTCTGTGTAAAGGGTTGGTCAGAAAAGAGACAGTAGATCAAATAGTAATACTTTATAGAAAACATTTGGTTTGATCCCAGTATCTGAGTAACTAACTACAAGGACATGACAGTTGAAGGAAAAGGCAGCTATTCATATGAGCAAATGTATAAACAACAAATGATACACACAGAAAGTAATACTGAGGGAGGAGAGAGGGAGAACAAAGCAGCTTTAATCTGAAGTTTGTAATCTTGGATACAGATACTTCAAGCTTACAGACTCCACGCAGCTCATTTCAGTGCCAGCAGAGCTGGCGTGTTCAACATTCAGAGAAACAGAATTAACTGTTTCAGAGGCAAGAGAGAGACACAGAGGCAGGGGGAGAATGGGCCCAGCTGTTGATGGACATCTAGGGCAAGATGGGAGAGGTAATTCAAAGTCACGCTGATAGAGACTTGTGTCAGAGGAAAACAAACAGACAGGGTTTTTTTTCTCCCTAGTTCTCTAACATTTTCTGCTTCTATTGAAAGAGAAAGGGGCAAAAACTGAATGGAGAAATAAATAAAGAAAAACTTTGAAGGTTTCCACAAACAGTGGTAGAGAGCAGAAATAATTTCAAAATATATTAGAACAATTTAGCAATTACTCCACCATCAGGAAACAAAGTTAGATTTATATCTGTATTTCAGGGAAATCAAGCCCCCAGAGGTCAAGGAGGTTGCTAAATGGGTGAGGGAGCCAGTGAACATTTTAAAAATTCATCCTTTAATTTGGAGCCATGGTCAACGATTTAAACTTTATTGCTCATCTTGAAACTCAACACACAGTGAGCATAGGTGGAACCATCCCAACTAGCAATTACCTAGGGCCAAGCAAACAAGAACTGCAGAAGTAAGTATAGCTGTAAGTGAATTCATGTTTTTAAAACATGGCATCAGCCCTGTCTGTTTGCTAGCCACTGTTCACTTCTGATGGTGATAACTTGTTAAGCCACAATGTTCAGCCACATGCCTAGCATCTAGCTGTACCGGGAAATTGCAACTGCCACAAGTTCTCCTACCACTCAGAAGTCTCAGCTGCAGCCAAGACATTAACACTAAGCTCTCCAATACTTTAGAACTGAATACTCTATGCCACAGTCAAAACCAAATAAAAGATGACCTGGCTAGTACTGTATATATGAAGTTTAGTGCATATTTACCAAGGAACATATCCAACTTTTGCCTTGCAAATGTGTTCTTTGCAGAGCTAAATGGTCTGTAGGAAAGCTAAAGAGAAAATAAAAAGTACATATTGACTGTATTTCAGGAGCTCTGATGCAACCTTCCCTGCCATACAGTGAATCCCATTTCTATTTAATTATATGGTCCATTGTTTGGTTTTTTTAGCCCAAATTTAATGCAGCCCACACAAATTGGTGTCACTTAGTGCTTACTACTGTAAAATATTGACCTCAGCATGCTAAATCATGAAACCATTTGTAGAGAAGGTTACAATATGCTGTATGTTAAGGAATCCCACACCCAGTCAAGTTTCTACTACAGACATTTAGTATAGGTTTGAAGGGAAACTGAGGGCTATGTTCCAGAGTACTGAACTCAAATCTTTCCTATCCAAAGAGAAATACTGATGCCAAATATAGTGAGTTTATATCTATTTAGGCAGAAAATAGGCACATCATTAAAAATGCACTTGCTGGAGGTTGATAAAGCAGTGTTTTACAGTGAAATCCTGAAATTATCAACTTGCAACAAAAAGTGGAAAGTGACTGAAGTGAAGCTGTGGAGATTGGAACTAGCAAGTGCCTAAATGGGCTTGTTAGAAGTGTATCACAGAACAGTTGATGTTATGGAAAGGATGTCTGGAGATCATCTCCACCTTGACTAAACACATGGTGAACTTCCAAACAAAATGCCTTGAAAGGTAGTACAAATTGCAGCACTGTTACTATCAAAGCATGCTCAAGCTATGGCAGCAGCAAGCTGAAAGAAGCTTCATGTACTTCTTTAACTTCTCCTTCTTATGTTCTCTCCACATCAAGACAAAGACCAAGGCAGCACCTGGCACTTCTAAGAGTTAAAGAAGACATATATGGTGTAAGGTCAGATTTTCCTTTCCTTCCTAACCCTTCTGATTAGGTCCACTTTTGGAAGTATTTCCTTGTTCTCATTGGTAGAAGCAATAATAAAATATTACCATTGAATTTGTGTAATTGTAGCAAGAATTTAGTCCTGATAAATTCTATTTATATTTTTCCCTTCAGTTAATTCTTACTGATAATATATTACCTGAGGTTCAAGTTATGAAATTCTGGGGGTTTTGTTCCAAACACTTGGAACATTATACAGGTTTTTACTATAAATTTTCCCTTTCAAAACTGAATCAGGATATTAGAAATATGTGGTTTCCTTGAAGAGATCAACAAGGAGTTTAGTATATCATAGGTAAGAACGCCAGATTACAGAGAGAGTCCTGCCTTTGGAGATTTTTGGAGGATGCTGAGATGATTATCCCACTGTCAGGTAGCTTATATATAAATAGTTAATTCCCCTAAAATAATCCTCTGAAGATGCCTTTTAAAAGTTAGCTTTTGAGCCCCTCATTCTCNAGTCAAGGTGTTCATAAGGATTTATCAAAGGGAAGTGATAAACACAGTCTATGAGTATTACTGACATCGATCCTGAGAGACTCTCAAGCCACCTCTTGCCTCAACAATAAGCTCCAATTAAGTAAATTTAAACATTAAATCTGTTACAGAACAGGCTAACTACTGTTTTCAGAAATAAGACAGACAATCTGTCAGAGCTGTTAATAGAACTGAGCATGCCAAAAGGCATTGTGTTGTTCTTCAGTTATACGGATGCCTTTAGCTCTTTACCCCAGAAGCAAAAAAAAAAAAAACCTGCACTGCCAGCTTCTAGCTTCCCCCTTGGAAATCCAGGCACTCTTTGTATGACTCTCACAATTCATTATAGGATTAGAGGAAAGTATTTAATAGACCCTAATGAAATTATATGAGAACTACACTAATTCAGTCACAGTAGCAGAGGAGTGATTTCACTAGGGAACTAGGGAAAGTCAAAGCTGCCTGTGAAAAGGAAGAAACAGCACAGTTCACCTACAGCTGCTAGCAAGTGGAAATGCTGTGAGAATTCACCACAGTGTATTTTAAATAATTCTTTAAAATAAAGTTAATATAAATTGCATGTAAAGTCAATCTAATGCTCTCAGAGTCAATGGGAAATTAGGCATGAGAGAGGAGCTATAATATCCCTATGAAGGGGAAAGCCTTCTTTGTGATGCTCTCAGCTCAATCCCCAAAGCAGTAACCTTGAGAGCATTAAACAAGGTCTGATTCAAAAAGGAACATCTGGGAAGAAGCTAAAAGCAAAGACCTGAAGCACATCTGAGGACAAGCGTGATCATAATCTAACATGGATCTTATGGTTTACCACTCAAATACATTATTTGAGAAAAGAAACCTACAGATAATTGATTAAGACTATTATTGTTCCAAAAAGAGCAGTGAGGGAACTTACATACAATGTTTTCAGAAATGTAGAGAAAAACATTATTATCTTTTATACAATCTGAATGTCATTGGCTGCACTGGGCATTCTTTTCTAATATATGATATTAGTAGAAGGCAGTTGAAATTTCTCTAGTGTCTAAACAAGCATATTGTTGTCCAAGTTATTGTCAACTTAAAATATAAAAAGTGATTTTCCTACCTCATGTGAAAACTGTAATTTCCTATTAAAGTTCCTATTTTGTCATTAATGCTCCCTTAAAAAGAAAAATTGGATCAGATCTTTCTTCCTTGGCAGAGAGCAAGGAGAAAAGGAGAGGGTTTTTTTAGACAAAAAATCAAAACAATTTATAAATTCAGAGGTGATATATGAAGTACTATGTGCATTTGCTAAACCTCTGACTTCCACCAGCTTCCTATTTTGCATTAAACGATTTGTAAAGTGTTATTGATGTTTAAAATGCCAGTACGGAAAAATTAAAGCAATACAGAAACTTCTATGGAAGTTTTATTGTCTCTGCACCTATGAATATAACAAATATAAAAAAGATCCACAGGCAAAAATCATTGCTTCCTGTCCACTGGAGATATAGACATATGAACTGAAAGTTCAGAATTTTAGGGGGTATCGTACATTGCCCCAGATCACTGTTATTCCAGAGGGGAATTGATAGGGAGTGAAGCAGGCCAAAGTTGAAGGTTTCACATTGATCAGCAAAGCAAACAAACGGCAGTCATCCCACATAAAAGGGCAGGAGATACTCAGATCTCACTGTAGGTGTAACAGGGTATATTACTTCCTTAACTATGAAACTTTTCTCTGGGCTAGAGTCCTGCCACCAGCAGAGAAAATGGTGCCACCTGTCCCAGGAGGTCAGCGAAGGAAGAACAACACAAAAGTAGTTGTGACTCAAAGTCAGGGCTCCAAGGTCACTGCCCTGCCCGCCCCTGCCCATCCCCAGGGACACCCACAGCCTGCCCATGCCCAGGAACCCATTTCAGGCCCCCAGGACTGTTGGTCCCTGCCCCATTAACAGAGTAGCAGGGCCAGTCCCCAGCTGCCCAGAGCCCTACCCAGTCATGGGCCCCACAACACCCCACCTGGCCCCATCCCATGGAGATGCCCAAAGCTGGGGTTGCCACAGTGCCTCCCAGCTGCCCTGCTTCTGGCCAGGATGGTGGGACAGGCCCTATCTGGTTAGGACCAGACAGGTTTTGGAAGCTGTCGCCGGTTCTGGGTCACTGACCCAGACACACTTGGTCTCTCTGAGAGAAATTATATAGGAATGCAAAGTTAAAGGGTTGTTATCATGCAATATGAGTGAGAGAAAGGGAAAAGACACAGTTATGTGGAGGAAATAGGGACAGCAATTTAGCTGCATCCAGAAGAAACACAGCAGTTTGTATAGTTATGAGAGTCGCCCTAACAGGAAGCTTGGTGTTACCAGCCAGGAGGGCAGTGATGTGACTTTAACCTTCTTGGAGAGAGGTCAGGGAAGCTGTCACAGCAGAACAAATAATAAACATGGGAGAATTCAATTATACCCATGTAAACTGAAGGAATGTCATTGTGAGAAATGATACAGAGGTAGAAGTTTTAAATATCATTATGACCACTTGTAAACTTACTGCTCAGAAAACCCACAAGTGAAGAAGCAATTTGGCTTAGTTTTGAGTAGGCAAGATGTGGTTTGCAATGTTACTTTTGAAGAGCTGCTCTGTAATTATGACTACTATATATTCAAATTTAGCAATTGCAAGAATGAAGTAGATTTCATTTCAAAAAAAAAGAACAACAAAAAAATGAAGAAAATTGTTGAAATTGAATTAAAAGGAAGACATAAAAGAATCAAATTCTTGCAGGCTGAGTTGAGATCATTTAAAGACAACTAAACTTGAGTCTCATTGTAAATAATACTTTCCAATCAGAGAAACAGAAAAGGACTCACCAAAGTCAGAAACACTGAACAACAATAAAGGAAGGCATTTAAAGTTCAGAAGATTTCCTTCAAAAAGCGGAAATCTTATCTGAAGAAGGGAAACGAAAAGGAGGACAAATTCAGATAAAACCATAAAAGGCAGATGAAAACAGATTTTGAATATTAATTTGAGTAAATAAGAACATCTTTGCTCCCTTGCAGAAAATTTGTACAGCCTGCAGAGCTCATAGAACTGAAAAAACTGAAAGGCATAAGGAAAATCTTGAATGAATTGCCTTCACCCAGACTCATTTAAGAAAAGTTTAGAAAGATTCACAATCCCTTTCTTTATAAGGGTAAAGTTTGGCAAGCTATCAAAAGGTACGTAGAGAACATTTATGAACAGATTGATAAAATAAATATTAATGAATCCCTTGGGCTTCATTGCATTTATCACCAAGTGGTATAATAATCAACGTATGAGGCTACTGAATTTCTTGTGTAGTGGTAATCTACTGACTAAATCTTCCTCAGGAATGAGAGTACCAAGTATAAAATCCCCTTTTCAAAAGGGTATTGAGAGACGGTGCAAGTAACATGCACCAGAACATCTGACTTCTGTGCATGTGGAGCTATGAAAAATTATAGGTCTGCTGAACACTTGATGTCCTGATTATATTGGGGCAGCTTTTGCTGTAGAATGTCAAAGATCAAATACAAAGGTATGACAGAGGAGTCGGTAGGTATATTGACAATGACAGTGTGATTCACAGAATTGCAGAGATTTCCAGAAAACTTTTGACAAGGCACCTCTCCAAATCACAAGAAACTAGCAATTCATGAAGCAAAGAAGAAAGAAATGTTTACTGTATATTCATAACTAATTAAAAACTGAAATCAAAGTGGGCATAAATAAAAAATTACCTGAGGAACTGAGCTGGTTTCTGAACAAAACCTGTCCAATACATTTACATATGAACTGTCAAATGGGACAAGTGATGAATTTAGAGATGATATAAAATTAGTTAGGATAGTAAAAATTAAAGCTGTCTTTACAAAAGAGTTACACAACATGTCATGAGCTTTTATACTTTTTTTAAACGTCCATTCTTGACAATTGAGATAGAAATCTGGAATAAACACACCTTTTCTCTTGTCCTAATGATCGCACTGCTGTCCCAAAAAGACTGACACAAAGATGAAAAATTACAGACAAATGAGTGAAAGTGAATGGCAACATTTCAGGCAGGGAATAATGAAAAGAGCTGATCCTTCTTTCTTTAGTATAACCTCTTCTCAACCAGCTTTTATGCAGAACTTACTGTCATGATTTAAAAATATTTCTTTTTGGAACTGCTATACTCCCCCCTTAACAGTTTGTCCATGTGTGACAAAGAATCAGTATAGAAATATATTTAAATTACAGAAATTTAATATATTCAGTTTTCGTTTTCCAGCCTTCAAATTACTAGCAACTGGCAAGCTTTGCCACAAGGCTGGGATTTTTGGATACTCAGCCTTCCCAGTCACTTTACTGCAGCCCAACTCCACAAACACCTTCTAAAATAATAATTAAGTGATTTTAAAAAATCAGGTCATATTTTCTCAAAAACTTCTGAGACATCATTACTTCTGAAGACACTGAAAAATCTCACATGACAGCCAAAATGACATGTGAAGATTTTGTCTGTGTGAAGATATTTGTTTCTTTCCTTTTCGCTTTGCAGTTTCATCTTCAGCAGCACGTGACAAATGCTCACCATTTCTTTCTAAAAGCATTAAAGAGCTTTGAGACTTAAGCCTGTGTTCTATAAATACTTGAGACAATGACATTTCCGTTTGTGTGGTAAGCAAACAGAAAGGTCAAGGCTGAATTTCATTTTTGTCTCTCAGAAGTGTCTGTTCTTATCAGTGATGTTTTCCAGCAGCTGTGTTTCTGTCTGTAACATGCATTGCTGTGTAACAACAGCTATGCGGTGGAAAATAGGTCCAGTTTTAGCCTTTGGAGGATGTGTTTCACATCAGCCTCACTGGATACTGGAATTCACATCATGCAACCAAGTATTATAAAGGATATAAAGGAAATATGGTAAAAGTACAACTCCACGGCTGTAGTTGAAAACATTTATTTAAGTGCTACACAGAATAACACAACAGAAGTGTTCTACTGTCACTGATAAGAGTGTCTTCAATCCCTTGTAGTTTGCAGGATCACAATGAAATTTTTCTCTTGCCAAAGCTTTTTCCTGCTGCCCTCACAAAGGTCTCAAGAAGCAAAAAAATTGTGTAGAGGGACAAGTGCAAGAGGTTGAAAACATATGTGACTCTAATGTTCTTTCATCTTTGCATAATTAGTATAGTCTTCAAAACCTGCAGTGAGAGCAATGTCACCCAGGTGATAAGCAAAGAAGAGGGAAACATCTAGAGGTATGAGTGGTTGTGACATTTCTTCACTGTATGAAGAAGTGACCATGACTGGATCTTTTGAAAAAACAAAGTGCCTCAAATGCACTTTCAGGCCCATCTTTCACTGCCAATGAAATATAATTGGGCTGTCATTCATACTAAAGTGTTGCTGGCTTAAATTCACCTCCACTCACATTTAAGGAAAAATCCTTATCCTGTGGCCTGCATACAAATACCCAATATTAACTCTCTGGGTGTCTCTTTTAATTAATAGCCTGCAATTAGTGTTTGATGGCCCATCAATGCATTATGCAGTTCCTTCCTCTGAAAGAGTTCTCCCTTTCTTTAAATTGCCAGAATTGAAAGAATTATGTTCAAATTCCCTGACTTCATCCAGTTCATTTTGAAACTTAATGTTTTTCATTTAAATCCCCTATTGGGAATTCATTCACTTCTATCACACCAGCACAGTCAGGTTGCCTTGATTAATTACTAGCACTTACCCTTCTACTTCAGTAAATCTCAGTTTGATATCTAATAACTGGGAAGCCTTAAATAAATGTGTTAAGTCATTCCAAATCTGAAGCTCTGAAGAATTCTACAAAATTGAAGAAAGACTGGGGGCTACAGGGAGCCTGTGTTTAAGAACTCAGAGTTTATGAGGTTCAGAGCTGATTCAACACTCAAGGTATTAAAGCAAATTTCTACTGGAAAGCCAGCTCACATAGGTAAAACAATTCATCAAATAGAGAGCATAGCTTTAGGGATCAAATTACACTTTCAGTCCTGGAGGTGCAACAGAGCTGCCAGATTTACAATTTCTAATATACAGGAGATTTATTTTAAATATCCAGGGCTTAATACAGGAGAGGAAGCTCATTAATATGGCAGGGACTAAACTTACATTCATGTGAAGTCTACAGTGGTGACTACATGGAGAACTGTTATTCTAAATTCAGTTTTGGAAATACACCTTCACACATGGATCAAAAATTCCAAAGAAAAGAAATAAACAAATAAACAGAACAAATTGTATATATGGACAAACTTCACGAACCCAGATTTGGGCAGGGCTCTCCCCATGTGGGCGTGCCCTTCCAGCCTGCGCAGTGGATTTTTAGGTGAGGCACAGCGTGCACAGAACTGGCCCCACCCTTTAAGTCCCAAGGTCCATCTGCCATGGCCAAGTGAGCTTGGACAGTGACGGTGAAGTCGTCGGGACTGTCACAGCACCCGGTACTAACCGGGGCTGACCCTGCTGAGCATCCGAGATGTGACGGGATGGGATGGCAGGGAGGCATTGAACTGCCAGGGGACGGTCCCTATGGAGGCTCAAACTTGCCACTTTGGCATTCGGAGTCCAAAGTGCTCTCCATTACACCATGGAACTGCCCATAAGACAGAACAAATTGCAGAATCCCAAAATTATTTAAGTAAGAAAAGACATCTGAGATCATCCAGTCCAACCTTTGACCAATCACCATTTGTCAACTAGATGAAAGCCCTAAGTGCCATGTCCAATCTTTTCTTGAACCCTTCAAGGACAGCGATTCCACCACCCCCTTAAGCAGTCCATTCCAATGTTTAACCACCCTTTCTAAGAAGAAATTCCTCATGATGTCCAACTTGAACCTCACAGCTTGAGGCTGTGTCCTCTCATCCTGTCACTAGCTGCCTGGAAGAAGAGGCTGATCCCCACGTTGCTACAACCTCCTTTCAGGTTTTTGTAGAGAGCAGTAACATCACCCCTGGGCCTCCTTTCCCCAGGCTAAACAACCCCAGCTACCTCAGCTGCACTTCATAGGATTTGCTCTCCAGATCCTTCACACGCTTTATTGCCCTTCTCTGGACACACTGTAGCACCTAAATGTCTTTTTTGTATGGCAGGGCGCAGAACTGGATAGATTACTCAAAGTGCAGGTTCACCAGTGCTAAGCACAGAGGGAAAACAGATGAAAAAAACCAAACAAAAACCTCAAACTATTCCCAACTGAAATTCACCTGGATTATCCCTTACCTACAGAAAAACCTGCATAAGAAGTCTAAGAATGAAAGGAAACAATCGAAAAACTGGCAGTCTCGTAAGAAAAATGTAGCTATTCTTTTCTCAAAGTTTATCCTCATTTTTGTTTGCCAAGTCAGAAGGATAGGTAGAAAGCCTCTTTCCAAGAGTTAGTTGAAAGTCTTTGTAGGGTTAAACAGCTCTTTTCTGGAAGATATTACTACCAAGGAGGCAGTTATTTTTCACTAAGGAAGCTTTGCTACCTGGAATGAGACATCTTTCCCAGACAGTTTTGGGATGTTTCTCTGCATACATTCCACAGAAGGTTAGTCCCTGAGCACAAGAGAGATAACACTCATAGATGTGTTTCAAGGCCTTGGCAGACAAAGGGGGAGCCAAGGTGGGGGAAGTGATGATAAAGCCCGAGGGACAAACAAAGTCTTGTCTTTTGCCTTTGCTTTGAGGCCCAGTGCTGCTTGTACAGCACTGTTAGAATCTCTAAGTTTCCAGTGTCCTCACTTTTGAAATAAACCCTTGAATCCTTTCCACTGTTTTGCTGTGTTGCGTATATATTTCTTTATAGTCTCTTTCCATTGGGTGGTAGGCACAGAGATGGAAGAAACCCTTCTTCAAAGTCCTCAGACTAAAACTTCATTTTTGCTCATGCCAGTTGGAGCAGCAAACATTTATTAAGGTATGAAATCATCTCACACTGTACAATCAAATGGTGACCCATGTCTTGATGAGTTTGACCTTCAGCATTTTCTTCTGCAAATGAACTAGCTCACTGAATGAAGGTTTATCTCCATCAATCTTCCCATTCATTTGTCTCTGTCTCAAATCTATATTTTTCCCATGATAGAATCAGAAAAGAATTACTGTATTGAAAAATCTAGAGCAAAGAATAGGTGCTCATATGTTCAAAGCAACCCATCCACAAGCAGCTTTATTCACAGGTGCACCCAGAAGAGCCTCTGTACCCTTTCCACTCCAGTCTGTCTTGCAGATAAGAGGTCAGATAAGTGGCCATAACACTGCTTACTTTGACTCAGCTGGCTGGCAGTGGCTATCTAAGTATATAGCTTTAATCAGCTGCAACACAATTTAATTCAAATTCCTGTGGCTATAGTGAAACCAGGTAAACTATAGTCCATTACAAGAAGTGCTCACATTACCCACTATCATCACTAAACCCATGGGCATAAACGGTGGAGGTCTGACTCCTCAGAGCAGAGCTTTACAGCTCAGTTGAAAGGTTGTGTTTTGAAAGGCTTCAGACAAAACTAAATCCCCTCTATCCATACTGGAAACTCCACCATCTTTCTCTCTCTTTTCTCCCTGAGTGCCCCCAACATCCACCATTTTTTACCTCTTGTCACTCTCCACTTTCACCACTGCTCATCTGTTACAGTGTCTACTAATTCTACATTTCATTTGGGCAGCAGGCAGTCAAGTTGTATCATTGCCACCACTTGAGGTGCTCTAAGCAGAGACTCACATACCCAACCGTGGGCAGACAATCCAAAGGCAAGTTTGCCCTAGCCTGCTCTGGAATTGTAAAATGTACATGTAATTACAATCTGACCTTGATACAGAGTTTTTTTATATGCCATTAACATTATAATGAGCTGACCCAAAATCCAGGCTCACATATTTCCTAAATTGGAGCCTTCTTGGAAAGCAGAGATAAAATTACCAGCCTAATTTTTTAAATGCGTGTTTAAATTGTGTGTAGTTACAGTGACATTCAAAGGCTAATAAAATTAAATTCCCTGTTTAAAAAGATGAAAATTACCCGTTTGTTTTTCTTAGTGTCCTTGCTAGTTGAATGCTGTATTATATTTTACTAAAACCAACCTTTTCCAAAATCTGTAATTATCTTGAAATACATTTCCTGATTTTTGATAAGGAGTGGATTATATTACAATTGGGATGATGACTTCATTTATGTGCCAGACCTGATTCACCTTTAAAACTGCATTTGGTTTTACTTTCTGGATGCTTAGTATGACAATGTATTTTCCTCTTTCTAATGACATGATTTAATGATTTCTTGAGAGTTCTTAACTTCCACTGAGGTAAAAAGTATCACTCAAGGCCAGCTCCCAGCAACATCTTAAAGGGAACTGGAAAATTTCTGCCAAGACATCACTACCTTAGAAATTGGGTTAGAGGAAAAGTAGCTTCCAAAAGTGTCTTTCTTTTAACTTGCCTAGCAGAAATTCAGGTTTATCAGATTGTATTTCTCTTTGTTCAGTTTTTAAGCCAAATTCTTCCATTCTGGTTTTTTTTTTCAGAATTCAGAATCAGCTCTGTAAAAGTCAAAGTTGGCAGAGCATTTTATTCAAGAACTATGAGAGAGAAAGGCACTCAGGACTCAGCTGAAGAGCCAGGAAAGGTTTTCAGATTTCCTGAATGCCACAGCAGAGCTGACAGTGTCACACAGCATAATCATACATTGAAATGCTGCCACAGAAGTCAGGTAGATCACTGGCTGGCCCTGCATTGCATTTGCTTCAGGAGCACAGGGCACCTCATTTCTGCCTTGAGATATCAGAGGGTTGATACTGCTAACTAACCAGCAACTCTGTGTCTCGCATTACCCATAAATATCTCTGCTTTCAAAGAAATGTCATTCTCTAAATACTGTGATGGGCTGACAGACAGGCCTGGTTCTGAACAGCATGGGAACAAAGTGGTAGCACTGGGCCACCAAATGGAGCTCCCACAGAGAGCATGAACGTACTGAGCCATGATTCTTCATATGGGAACAGCGTAAACAAAACCCCTTGGCATTTTTATTGATGACTATTTATTCTGTACACCTCTGCTTTCTGCCATAGCAAACCCATGGGATTCTGCTGTGCTATCCTCATCCCAGTGGCAACTTCTACATACTGCTAGGCAACTATTCACAGCATCTTTATTTTCCTGCTCCAAGGGGAAGTTTCACACCAGTGTTTTCATGAGCAATTTAAATACAGAAGACAGTTTCCAAACGACTAGCTCAGCTTCATTAACAAAAATTTATTTTCATTAGGTTCTTTTTAATTCTAACCTTCAGACTAGCAGCCAAATAAGTGGCAAGTACTTATAGACTGTGGGATTGGTTATAGACACAGTGTCACATCTCCTGTGTAGACACATAAATAAAGAGAACATAAATTACCTGAACCTAAATGACTGTCAGTGAATAAGAATCTCACTTCGAAAAGGCATAATACTTTCAAAAGGCACAATCCCATAAAGGTACAGAGACTGAAATTAATAGATCTGAGCTCAGCAAGAGTGCCTTGTTGTATACTCACTGTTAAGGTGAAAAACTGTCCCTGAACCAGTTGCTCCTCCTACTCCTGCAGTTCTGTGTCTTTTCAGCATTCATGTAACTCAGGGTGACAATTTTCTCCTGTTTAATTTGCCTGTTCTGCCTCATATCTTAACATCTGGGAAGGGGGGGGGGAGGAAATACAATGAAAAAATCCCAATTCACTTCTACTAAAACCTCAGGAGGTACATATCTTGGCATAAATAGCATAGAAAGTTTACAAACAAACTAATCTGTCTAATTACAAAAAAAATTTGAGAGAAATTATTCTTATGTCAGTAAAGCCAGATGCATATCTCACCAGGTAACAACACTAGCATCACTACTCAGGTGTATAAATACCTCTTTTTTACTTAGCAATTTTCAATAGTATTATGCTATGTGAATCTGATGATAATTACATCTGTATTGGTAAATTAAACTTGTTCATCTTGAATATGATCACAAATTTTTTACAAGTAATAATTGAAATGAGACAGATCTATGCCAGGGGTTCTTCTAACAGTTTAACTGAAGAAAAGGTCAAGATCCAGAACCCTGATATTGATCTCTTAATGAAAATGCAGTCAATGCATTTGTATGTGCCAGAAATTTATCAAGTATCCATTCACGTGCATTTGACCATTCCAGAAACGTCATCCATTGCAGAGTATAATGTTGAATTCTTACAATCTAAGAGTGCTTGGTGCTACCTTCGGAAATCTTTCCAATTCTAACTGTAGACATTCAGGTTCTAACACTTGAGCAAGTAAGGTCTGAATAGTACCTCTAAAATCACATTTTTCTGCAGGGGGTTGAAGGGCAGTTTCAAGCTACAGAGAACTTGGGAGCAATACAGGTACTCATCTTGCAGTGGGCACTCTCCCACTCCTTACAGGCAAGCTGTAGAAAATCCTACAAATATCACTCTGGGGCAGGGGCTACTCCAAGGCCAAGAAACAATGAAGAAAAAAGTGTGCAGCAAGGGAAAAAGGAGGAGAAAGCCTCAGGCTGAGGCTTGCAGGGCAGGTGGGGGTTGGCCCAGGATCCTGATGAATGCACAACCTCCCCCTTTCTACAGTCCCATATCCAGTGAGGATTTGCCAGGCATGAACCACAGTCCCATGAAGACACCAGGACACTCCTAGGACAGTTAGCAAGACATTACTGTTAATGATATAAAAATGAGTTGGGCAAGAAAGCTGTGAGAGGTCAGGATGCAGTGAGACAGTGGTGAGGTCTATCTTTCCCCCAGCTCTATACATTCATTATCTATCTTGTCATGGTCAGACCACTAAGTCAAAGAGATCACGTTCAGGTCTGAGTTTTCTCTACTTAGCTATGAGAAGTAACATCAAAAAAGCAGCCTCACACACATCTCCTGGCACAACAGAGAGAAAACCACACAAGCCACATGCCATCTGCAGCAAATCAGCCCAGGTTGCAGAATGGGCTGCAATGGCTCTGACAGGCAAAGGGACTCATCTTGCCTCACAACAGTGTATGATGAAAACACCATAACTCTTGAAGCTTGGAGGTTAGCCACAGTTTGGGCAGAGCTGTAACAGTAACACTACGGGAACCATCACACTTTGACTTGCTTCATGGGAGTTTCATATCTGTGTGCACAGGGTGCCTCTGCATACAGCTCTCACCTGGGTCCAATTAAGCATTTCTTATGTTTCTGCACGGTGCCAGAGATGCAGGCAAGCATCCAAGGGTGACAGATTTTGCTGCCCTCTTTGAAGGCTGCCTGGAAACTAGTGAGCAGCTTCAGACCAAGAAAACCCCACTGAGATCAAAGGTGAGATATTGTCAAACTGGCAGTATTCCGCCTTTCTGTGCACCTGGCCATACCTCCAGCTCTTAGTTGAAGTCAAGAGGTGGAGGATACTGTATTAGAGATAAATATATGCATATTTATTTTTTGATTTATGTGCTTTACCTGTTCAACGTAACAACCAGGGTTAGAAGTAGCTTTAGAAGGAGCAAGATTTACCAACCTTGTGCAGGTACCCTTTAATTTGAGTGCCAGTTTAACAGTGAAAACAGTGGCATGAAGAGAAGACAGACCTGGGCACTAAGGGTATACAGTATAGCAAACCAGTCTAGGGAAGAGCTAGGCTAAATACACAACCACCTGACACTGACAGTTTTTGAAAATACAGCTGTCTGAAATAGTATTTTTGTCTCTTTAATTTACCCACTTCCTATATTTGTCAGTTCAGTCATCTCTTTAAGCATCATTCACACTTTGTACCAACATTTGCATGACAAAAACCTTATCGTTACCTCCTGTTTCATCACCTTGTCCAGGAACACTGAGTAGCGCCTTCATGATGCTCATTCCTCCATCAATAGCTTTCTCCCATTACTTCTGGCCAAGTCAAGCCCCTTCCCCAATTTTCTTGTTGAAAAATTATTTTTAATCATTACCTCATCTGGAGAAAAGAGGAGGCAGGGTCTGTTAAGTGACTGAAATGTATCTTATTCTTACTATTATTAACATCTGATTATATACTACCAAATAGCTTTCACCTGTGTCAGTGTAGGACTGCTTGCTACTGTCATAGCCATAGCCAGTATTTTACAGTGGACCTGTCAATTACCAGGAGTTTCCCACAATTACCTCTATTTTGTTGGGGTTTTTAATGTGGTTTCATGCTGTTTTTCAGGACTGGCAGTACACAAAGCACAGGAAGTGGGGTTAGTGACTGTGTGTGTCAAACTGTGGAACATGACAGCTTAGAGAAATGATGTGCATGAACCTTAGCTAAATTATGGAAAATATGGGGGGAGGGTTTTACTAAAATACTTGTATACTATTCCTCTTATCTGTACTAGTTTCAAGAATAACATGTTTTTGGAAAGATGCAGTCAGAAATGCCTTCTTTCACACTTTCTATACATATCTGGAGAACCACAAAGAAAAGAAGAGCTTCAGTTTCCATTTTTTCTAGTTCTTTACAACTCTAATGATTGAAGTGGGGTTACTTATAAACCAATGCATTTATTTCTTCTGTCATCTGTCACTCTATGATCTTACTGTCCAAATGTATTCTCTTTATTTGGGGGCGGAGGGGGCTGGCATTATCTTGGAAAGAGCAGGGAAGGCAAGGCAAGGCAAGGGAATGATTTTTTAATTGTTATTAAATTAGTATAATTTTAGAGGGAAAAGAGTTCTGGATTTTGTTAATGTAATGATCTCTCAGAAGTTGAAACTGAGACCAGGCAAATATCAAGAAAAATAAATTCAAATTTGAGGTAGAAATACAATGGTGTTTATTAAAATGGGTGTATTATCTTTCATTCAAAACATTGCAAATAAAAACCGTGCCAAGTGACAGTTAGGCTAAACTTTCACAAGAGCACTGCAGTATGCACCAACATAAAACTGAGACTATCCACAAAGCTTAACCACTTGATTTCCTAAGTAACTGCCTTTTCTTCTAAGATTTCAATTTGTTGGACAAGAAGGAAGTGGTAAGCCAAAGAATGATTGAAATCTATGATCCATCACCACAGAGGGAGGTGATCCATGGTCATTGCAAAAATAGAGAGTAGTAAAACAGACAGTGAGATAAACCAGATAGTGTGAGTACAGATGGTTGTTTATTTGTCCATGAATCATGAGAAAGTGGTGACTTCATGGCACTTAAAATCTTATAAAATGATAATACTTAGGTCTGCAGTTTTCATGTGCCAAAAAGACTGTGCAGGCTTTGCAACTGAAATTGCCTCTTCATGTTCTTAGGAAATAATGTGATTGCATCTCAACTGCCCACATGGCACTGTTATTTCTGGTGACCATGGATTGCAGGCACTGTGAGAGACAGTATTGAGAGCTTTACTAAAATCCAAAAAGATGACATCAGCTGGCTTCCCTTGATCAGCTAGGTGGGTTATCTTGTCATAAAAGGAAATCAGGTTTGATAAGCAAGACTTTCCTCTCATGAAGCCATGCTGGCTGTGACCAATGTCTGTGTTGTCTTCCAGGTGTTTTTCAATACCTCCCAAAATAATCTTCTCTATAACTTTACCAGTTACTTAAGTGAGAATGACAGGCCTGTAGTTTCCAGGGTCTTCCTTCCTGCCCTTCTTGAAAATCAAGACAGTATTCTCCAGCTTCTAGTCAGCTGGGATCTCTCCAGATTCTTAAGACTGCTAAAAATCATGGGGAGAGGTTTTGCAATGACATCAGCCAGCCCTTTGAGGATTCTGGGATGAATCCCATCAGGCCCCATAGATTTGTAAGGATCCAGCTGGAGCAGCAGGTCATGCACAATTTCAGGGGCAACTGGGAGTTGATCATTCTCACAGTCATGGTCCTTCAGCTCAGGGCACTGAGACACCCTTGGTTTGTCACCTGTGTTGAAGACATAGATAAAGAAAGCCTCAAACCTCTCGGCCTTGTCTCTGTCCCTGTTTGTGAGGTGATCATCTTCATCCTGTAACATACCAGTGATATTTCTATACTGGTTTTTTGCCATTAATGTATTTGAAAAAACTCTTTTTATTGTCCCCCATATTTTTGGACAGCTTCTTCTCCAATTGAACTTTGGCTGCAATGAATTTTATCCCCACACCAGCAAGCAGCATCTCTGAATTCTTCCCATGTCACTTGTCCTTGCTTCCACTGGGCATACGAATTCCTTTTCTGCCTTATTTCCAAGAGAAAATCCCTGCTCAGCCAAGCCAGACTTCTGCCTCACCTACCTGACTTCTGACATTTGGGAATTGCCTTCCCTGTTCCTTTAGGAGGTGATGTTTGAAAAGTGATCAGCACTGATGGACCCCAGCACCTGCAAAAACATGTTCCCAGGGGGCCTTGTTGACTAATTCCCTGAGTAGTCTGAAGTCTGCTCTCCTTATGTCCCCAGTGGAGGTTTTGCTGGCACTTTTCCTCCTGTCAACAGAGAATTTAAACTCAATCACTTCATCATTCCTTTGGCCAAGATGGCCACTAATGTCCACTTTGTTCATGAAATCCTGTCTTGTTGACAAGCAGCGGATCAAGGAGGACATTTTTCTGAGTTGTCTCCCTTAAGATCTATTCCATAAAATTGTCATCCAGGTTTTTTAGGAACACTGTCACCTGGCTTGTACCAACTGTGTGATGCTCCCAGTTAATTTCTGGAAAGCTGAAGTCCCCTACAGGGACAAGAGCAGTTGACTTTGAAGTGTCCCTTAGTTCCTCAAAGAATAATTCTTCAGAAGTCTGAGACATTCTCTTCCTATAGCAGTACCTATTACAACTTCTCATCCAAGGGTTTATCTCGGAGCTTACCAGCAAATACTTACTTCTGTATGCCTGCAGTATAAGATTCATGCACAAACATACCCTCAAATACCTACTATACCAGTCTCATAATGTTTTCCCATGAAAACAGAAGTAAATGCTTGTGTAGAGGATGACAAGGCTATTTTCCTGACTCTTTTTAATAGAAAAAAGATGTATAAGAGAGTCTTGACAGGTTAAATACACTTAGGTCATAAAGCCATTTCTTTTGTTTAGCAGTTCTAGAAAGGACTGCATTTTGGCATCTACAGATGACTGTGACTATGAACAAATTGCCAAAGTTAATACATGCTGTGTTATTCTTGATCAGTGACAGAAATGTATAACAAGCATTTATGGGCAATGCTGCACTCCTGCAACAGAAGTAGCAGAAATTTGGCAAATGCTGGATATGATATGGAAGAGGTATGCATGTTTCCCTCTGTTATGTGGTTGTCTTAAACTAGTGTAACTCCTCTTTATCCAAACAAATATGGTTGAAGGCAACAATTTTTAATTTCTAGTGTCTCCAGGATTGTACAACTACCTCTGGACTGAAAATCCTGTTTCTTCACAAGAGAGCCAGACCTTTTCTATTTCACTAAAAAGGATCCTCTTTTCTTTGAACTTCTGCTTTGTTCTTCACAATCCATCTCTATGAGGCAAGATTATGTTGAATACTACTGATGAGCCACACTGAATTCAAGAGACTTGAGTCATGTGCCCATGGACGCAGCACCTAGGGGTACATCTGCATTTCTCAGCAAGAGAGGGCCAGTGTGAGAATCACACACTGGACCCCTGACAGTGTCCCCATGAAGTCACTCCTTACCTCTACTTTGGACCACTTCAACAAGGACTCTGCTAGGCATTGTCCAAACATAACAGGAGGTGCTCTCAGTTCATAGTGGTCAAGGGTACATTTGTTTTGGCTGTCTCCCTACAGCACAGCTTTGTAACAGCACCCCAGTAGATGCTGCATCTTTGAACACACCACATCCTAAAGCGTACAACACATACCTTCTAATTTGTGTGCTAAAAACACCCTTCTAGTGGGTTGTAGCACAGCCCCTGTATTATTTCAGGCAGTCTGAACTGCAAAGAAATATAAATATGTCTTAAGGACAGAGGGGGCTGAGGACAGATTTAAGCCAATTTATACTTAGTGTCCATTTGAACATATGGTCTAAGGGTTTGATCTGTGCCTATGAATTCTTCAGCAATACAAGAACTGCATAATGCCCACTCCATCTTCCTGGATGCCACAAAGTCCCAGTCTGAGGTTGCCCCTTGTAAAATCTAGTCTTTCAGGTTACAGCTTCTTAACATGGAGATGCGCACGTACACACAAGCTAAGCTATCATTTTACAGCACAAGAGATCCTCTGCACTAGCACATGGCATCTGCAATCAGACTGTGTTTATTCCCTCTGGCTCTGAGGCCATCTGGCACAAGTGAAGTCTATTATCATCCAAAAAAGGGTGCCCACATCCAAACTACATGCTGGGCATGGTGCCCTGCCCGTGCTAATTCTCAAAACATGCCCAGGAACTGTTTGGAAGAGGCCTGGGCTCACTGCCCAGGGATAAGCCATTCCAGGGACTGCTCAAATAATTTAACAGTGCAGACAATGAAGTTAGTGACTAAGCCTGTTTTCTGTGTAATTTCCAGTTTAAGCGAAGCTGCAACTGCAACGATAAAGGCTGTTACTTTCATGGAACACACTTCTGCCTGAGTGCTACAAAGTACTTCACACCTACTGCATGCTAAGAGTGTCTTTAGAGATCAAAAGGCTCCCAGAAGTCAAAATACACACAATTTTCTGTATCCTGGGAACACTGCTGACTGAGCATTCCAAAGTATAATAATGAACTGATAAAAGAAAGATCCATTTGTAATATTTGCAACCGTATGTTCAACACACAGAGATCTTTGCAATGGGCAGACCTCTAGAGGATCTTAGGCAAGCCAGGGTACCAAGGGATGTGTAAAGGAACAGGCTTGCATGAGCCAAGCCATAGAAAGCATTCAGCTGAATAATCTAAAGCCAAACAGCTTTCAGGATGCTAGGGCATCACATCCCCAGTGGTGAGCATGGTTTTCACTCCCTTGGTTTTCTCAGATTTGTGAGGAGACCACTTACAAAGAAAAGAGAAAAAACCAAACCAAACCAAACCAAAAAACTCAAAATAAACAGGGAGGCTTTAAAGGTTCTTCATGCAAACTGTGCACCCTGTAGCCATTCTAAACAAAGTAAGAAGTGCAAACAAAAAATCATATTCTCCCAGTTATCTGAGATTAAGTGTTAAGAAACTGGAATAAAAGTTTCCATAAACATAAATTGTTGTTCTGATTCTAGCAGTCATGATGATAGCACAACAAAAGATGCTTTCAAAACCTCATTTCTTCTGATTCTTTTATTTTTTCTTTTTATATTGTTCCTACGAAACTGCAGAGTATACTGCTTCTATAATAACCACAGGCATCTTCTGAAATAATCAGAAGCATGGTTGGCTTTAACATGTTCACTTACCAACATACACATGTGCATACCCAAAGAACAGTGACATTTTACATGGCAATACTCAGTGTTAAGAAACTTGAGAATGGAAAGGATTCCCCTGGACCATGGGATTCAGCCATCTGCAACTGCAAATGACCATGACATATGGTTCCAGACCGTTATCAAGCTCCATCTTCCTAACTAGGTTATTTGCTTCCAAGACAGATGTTCCTGAATTTTACCTCTCTGACAGTCAGAAACCTTCTGAAGTTACTCACAGCAAGTGCAAACCATTGCTTCTCATGCTATCATTGTCATTGCCGAAATCAGTCTGTTCCCCTCTCTGCTATTTAAATAGACAAGGCCTATCCCACTCCCAAACTTGTAACTAACCAAATCCCTTTATAATATATTGACACTGTAAATTATAAAGCCCTTTGCACTATTAAAGGCAAACCTTGAATAATTAGCACATATCTTTTGACATGAAGTTATCTCATCAAGATATCAGAATAGTTTGGCATAGTCTTCCTTTGGTAAGTAGGTTACATTTTTTATCTTTCACTGTCATAACAAATTCCAGGGAATGAAAATCCATAGGAGTCTCAGAGTATTACTGCAGTACAGGTATTAGTCAACTGCTTTAATGAGTTCATTGCCTAAGATTTGATTAACTTACAAGTCTCAATGGATATGTGTTCTTCTGTCTCTAAAGCAGAAGTGGTCTTAGTAGATTGGAAGAGAAAATGCAATTTTTTTCCCATTAGTGAATACACCTTAAGTATATGTTTGGATTTAATTTTTAAAACCTTGCAAAATGAACATTTAATGGAGAAAGCTTCAGCTGCAAACAATTTATTCATGAATGCTATAAGCAATTTAAAAAAAAAAATTGGACTGGAAATTAGACTCTAACCACAACTCTAGCAGATCTTTGTCCACCCAGATTTACCGAGAAATTTTCCAATTAGCACTGCAAGTACCCTTGAACTGTGTATGCTTACTGCTAAATCACATATCACATCTTTCAGTGTCACATGAGACGTATATGGGTCGGTCATCTGAGCTTCTGACTGTGGGTGCTGCTTTCGAGTAAAACCGCAGGCAGAAATACTGTCACAATTATGCCAGTGCTTAGCCTCATTTCAGTTATTTTATATTTAAGTTTTGCTGTCTTTCCAGAGCTGTGCATCTACTACTACAGCTACTGTATTTGGGCGAAGTTTCCGTATTCCTTCCAGTTTTGCATATATCACAAGCTGTGGCTGGCTGGTATCCAAATTAACTTTTAATGTTGTAAGCAGCTTCCACCACTTCCATCAAACATAGGTATTTTCTTACTTCTGCCACCTATATGACTGCAATGATTTCTTCTCTCAGTTCAAGTATTTTTCTACTTTCCATAAAATTTCCTTAATATATTTCTCTGTGTATGTTTTTTACCTTTCTGCCAGCATCTACTTTCTGAGACTACCAGAAAACCCTTCACTTTACTTTCTTCTGCTTTCCCATCTTAATATCAGTCTTATATTTTTTATAAAAGTAGACAAACATAAACACCAAGCTGCACATACACCTACGTATTTGCATTGATTTCCAGTATAACTACATTATATACCTTTACCATTTTTTCATGTTTTCCATGGTTAGTTCCATTTGGTTCTCTGTGCCTTATGTATGCAGAAATTCATTCAATAGCCTTGTGAAACTGAAACGGTAAACTCTTCAGAGTATGAACTATTTGCTTCTCTCACATTGGACTTTATTTGATTTTGTAGAGTGCTATGCATGCCTAAGTTTGAAATAGTAAGTATAAGGGCCAATGCAGCTAACTCGTCAAACCCCAAAGTCACATGGCAGGTTGATTATAAGGCTGTATATTCTGCATGAGGTGTTTCCCACAGTCTGGGAACTGGATGGCTCCAGGGACTGGATTCATGCCTCTCTCTTAATTTAAACATAGTGAGGTATCAAATGTGTGGATGAATGTGGCATGTTGTACACATAAATTGAGACTATTTGAGAGATGCCAGACAAAAGCAATATTTTGAACCTTTGTCGCCTTCAAGTGACAAAATTTGCTGTGGACACAGTGTTCAAGCTCACATCACACACAACATAAAAATCCCATTGGCTCCTGGTGCTGCTGTGTAGACTCAATGAGAGTCTGCAGAGAAAAACTGCTCCTGGAAAACTATCTTGGGAGCTGATTTTGTCATCAGCAGAATCACACAGTTTCTGTGGAATGTCTATGGCAATTCAGTAGTTCACTGCACAGAAACACTTCATGTGACTGATACCATACTATCTCCTAGTAACTTAAAAATGTGTCACAACAGCAGAATATCTACAGTAACATGTTATACATATCATTAATCCATTAAGATATCCTGTGTTATTAAACTACTGTCCAATCTCTAAAAAATTCATTTATTTTATTAAATCAAACTTTAATCTCTTTTGCAGAGCAGCTATACATATCCAAAAAAAAGAAAAAAATCACATTGCATTACTGCAAGATTAATCAGCCAAATAGACAGAGACCAGAGATTACTTATGAGCTGTACACAAGGAACATTCTTCTTCCCATTTTGGAGGTGTACTCTGTAACAATGTTGAGTCTCCATGTTGTAGAACTCACATTTATTCAGGCCTCCCTTTCTTCACAGCACTTTATGTGCCTGCGGTTTGGAAGCTACAGCCCTCACCCCATAAGCTCATGTGAGACTCGGTGCTCATTTAGGAATAGCTCTCAGGAGGAGCTGTTGAAGAGTCCAGCATGATGGGACCTCCCTGTAAAACCCAGCCCTCTGGAATCACTGGCATCCCTCAATCCCATCAGTTACAGATGGAGGCACTCTTCCCTATATTGCTCACTGGACCATTCCACCACTGCAGTTGTCTTCTATTCTTGAGCTACTTTGCAAAATGTTCATTCACTCATCACTAATAAAGCTACAAATCAAGATTTCTTGTTTACTTTGCCTCTGTCTCCTGAAATCCTTCTCCATGTGCATACCGTCCTTTTCTCTCTTCTGTTGTTATGCTTTGCACATTTATAAATAGATGGTTTTTTGTATCTGACCTTTGGTTTGCAAAGTCTTCTCCACCCTATGGCTCAGGAGAGGCCATTCTGGTCTTTCTGGTTTTGAGTTCTCCCAAGAATGCAATTTCCTTGGGAAAAGGAAAAATAAAAAAAAAAAAAAAGAGAGAGAGAAAGAAAATCTTCCCCTTCAAAATGAGTTTCAAAATCCATTCATCCACTTCTAATTTTAGTTTCCCTTAGCAAATGGTAGCCTGTAATTAAAACATTGGCAGATGAGAATATTATAGAGCTTTACAGTTCAAGTGAACATTATTGTTAAACACAATAATTTTGTGTCTGACAGGCTAGTAAACTGACTGAAAACACATAGAAATATCCAGATTAAGGCTTGCAAGGACCAGTTAACACTGTACCATTCAGAAATCCTTTGTTTCCACAGGTAGTATTTTCAACAAGCTGATAGAGGCCAACATATCAGGGCCAATGCTGACCTCTACCAGCAGGCAATTTAACTTCTTTTTCAAAGGGATGCTGTAGAACTGTCTCAGAAACCTTCATTCACATATGTGTTGAATGTCAGGTAACATGACCATTACAAAACCAAATCACCACAATCATTTCCTTCGCATCACCTAAGTGTCCATCTTCCACACACCTTTGAGTTTTCCTGACCTGGGAAGAAGGATTAAAATTATTGCATGCCATGCTCAACAAAACAAAGGCCAGCATCCACAGACACAGTCGTACACACATTTTCAGTTAGAGCTGCACTTGCAGAAGACTCCCTGTGGTCACTCATTCCTATCCTCACTGCCTTCCATTTCATTAGACATCCCTTCCATCCCTAACCTCATTTCTATCCCAATGCTAAATACAGCTGCACCCACAAAACTGAGATAACTGTGAGCAGCATGGTAGAGGTAGGAAAAAAAGCTTGAGAAAGGGCAGCACCTCTTGAACATGCTTTATGACAGATCAGATTGTTTCAAAGAGGAACTCTCCCATGACATAGAAACAATTTGATCATTTTACAGTTGATATATACCTGACAGGATTTTGCCTTTATTACAAAACAGTGATTTTGCCTTTATTACAAAACAGTGATTTTGCCTTTATTACATCAGCAAGAGTGTGAATTCTAACTAGCTTTCTATCCATCTAGAGATTTAGAGATCTTAACCTGACAACTCAAATCACACAGCAGGTACTTCTGTCAAGCAGAATAGAGTGAGCAAGCTCAGGATTATGAGTAAACCTCAAAAAGCAAAGCCCAGGAGACATTAACAGTTTCATCAGTCCCTAGAAAATCAGCAAGGATGTGTCAAGGAACACCCACAGCATGGCACATGCTAGCTCCTTTGTTCTTTCTCTTATCTACCTTACAATGCAGAAGTTTTACCTGGGTGTATCATCTTCCATCCTTAAGTTTTCTTTCGTAATAAATACAGGTCAGAATTCCTTGAAAGCCAAATCAGGCCTAGGGTAACATAGAAGGAGAAATTGACCATGTGCCTTCACAAGGAAAATCTTCCCATTATGAAGAGAGACTGCGGGACTTGGCCTCTTTAGTTTAGAGAACACTAAGAGGGATCTCATTAATGAATATAAATATCTCAAAGGCAGGTGACAAGAGGATAGTGCCAGACTCTTTTCAGTGGTACCCAGCTACAGGATGAGGAGCAATGGGCATAAATTAAAACACAAAAAGTTTCACAGCAACATGAGGAAGAACTTCTTTATGTTGAGGGTGGCAGAGCACTTAAACAGGCTGCCCAGGGAGGTCATGGAGTCTCCCTTTTGGGAGACATTCAAAACTAACCTGGACACCAGTGTAACCTGCTTTAGGTGACCCTGCCCTGGCAAAAAAGGTTGGACTAGATGATCTCCATAGATTCCTTCCAACACTTAAAATTCTGTCATTCATGCCACACTGCCCTGAGACAGGAATTTAGGGCTGTGCCATCTCAAAGAAAGTAGGGAAATTGTAAGACATTGGCAGCTTTTTTTGAGAATTTATGCAGAGGCCCAATTCTTTGATTTGCTTTATGTGCAGGGGAATATATTTGTATATAAAGAAATAAAACAGACTTATTTGGCCCTGTGTCTTTTAACATCTTCATAAATTACTTGGACACAGGACCAGAAGGGATAGAAAGCAAGTCTGCAGATGACACAAAACTGGAGGAACTGTTGACTCCCACAGAGGAAGGGAGGCCCTGCAGAGAGACCTCCACAAATGAGAGGACTGGGCAACCACCAACCATAAAAAGTTCAAGAAGGGAAAGTGCTGGATTCTGCACCTGGGATGGGACAACCCTGGGTGTTTGTACAGACTGGAGAATGAGATGCTGGAAAGCAGTGCTGTGGAAAGGGACCTGGGGGTTCCTGGGCAATGGCAAGTTGAATATGAGTCAACAGTGCCCTGGCAGCCAGGAGGGCCAGTCATGTCCTGGGGGACATCAGGCACAGCATCACCAGCCGGTCAAGGGAGGAGATTGTCCCTCTTTGATTTGCACTGGGGCAACCTCACCTTGGATACTGTGTGCAGTTTTGGGCACACAGTGTAAAATATTAAGCTACTGGAGAGCATCCAAAGGAGAGCAAGGAAAATAGTGATGGGCCTGGAGGGGAAGCTGTATGAGGAGCAGCTGAGGTCACTTGGTCTCTTCAGCATGAAGAGGAGACTGAGGGGAGACTTCAGTGCAGTTACAACTTCCTGGTGTGGGGAAGAAGAGGGACAGACACAAAGATTTCTTCTCTGTGGTGACCAGTGACAGGATCCAAGGAAATGGCCTGAAGTTGTGTCAGGTGAGGTTTAGGTTGGATATTAGAAAAAGGTTCTCCACCCAGAGTGTGGCTGGGCACTGGAACAGGCTCCTCAAGACAGTGGTCACAGCATCAAGCCTGACTGAGTTCAAGAAACATTTGGGTGATACTCTCAGGTGCATGGTGTGACTCTTTAGGAGGGTCCTGTGCAGGGCCAGGAATTAGACTCCATGATCTTTGTGGGTCCCTTCCGACTCAGCATATTCTGTGATTCTGTGAAATAAAAAACAAGGTTGATGCTTTACACTTTTCCCAAACCAGTTTCAAAAAACTCTACCTCTGCATTAGTAGCCCCCTAACTTGCATTGACATTTTACTGATGAAAGACATTGGAGTAATACATAAACAAAAGTATTTAAATTGTGCTGTTTCAGTTTTAGTTTGATCTCTGTGTTACCAGGCAATAGCTCTTCCTTTGAGAATTCTCTTGTCACAAAGCTCCTGTAGGAGTTTGCTGGTAAATTTTCTTGGCCTCCCAGTCTCTGTACAGCTGATATGTTGTCCTGCCCATTTTTGTATTAGCTATCCAAAGGAGATGGTTGTTAGTTGATAATGGACTTAGCTTTCAATCTTCAATTATAGATATTTCACTTAGAAGTTTGCAGGATCAGCCTGCTTAAAGGCTTGAATATTAAAAATCGGAGTGTTTTGCCTGTGGAAAGTGAATCAGAGCTATGACCGAGAGATGCCCAGCATTTCTTTTGTCTGTAATGATCCATAGAGCAGAACCTCAGTTGAAGTACCTAGCAGGAAAGCTGGCTCTTTGTCACAAGTTTGTCTTTTCCCTGCTCTCATCTGCATGCATTGCAGCATGCCAGGAGGCAGACAGAACTGTCTCTCATTCCTCCAGCATGCCCTGAGAGCCTTCAGTGCCTTTTATAAACTCATTTCTCATGCCTGGGAATAAAGGGTTAGTCTCCCAGATTCCAGTAGCAATAATTGACCAAATTATGAAATCCAGCATCTCTTTAGCATGGTTCCTCCTTCTAAGAAGGAGTTCACTATCTTAATACCAAAAGATTTTAATGTACAAACTACATGCCAAAGGAGAACATTACACACCAAGCCAACGTGCACAGAAAGCAGGATGAATCTACTGACTGATATGTTGCTACTCAACATGACCTTGCTGTTGCTCTCCAGTACAGGAATATTTCCAGTGAAGGTATTCAAGGTCATCTTGTACAGGAAAGAGATATATCACACATGCATTCATGATTGTTCCCTGAACTACAGCTAACTTTACAGGAAACTGATTTAATCTTGGCCAAGCTAAAATAAAGTAGTCCAGAGACTAAAATTATTACACAGGAGACTTACAGAAGCTGTCCAAATGCTTAATTAGCAGTACAAGGAATAGTGGACAAAATGATACCGGTGGAGAAGAGCTGAGGCATCTGGTTAGAGACAGTCATTTCATTGTTCTCCGTCATTTCAAAACCAGGCATTTATAACACCAGCCTACTGCATGTGAGTCTCTTTTTTCACCCTGAAGGATCTTCTGCAGCTCATCTAGATGGTCCTTGCCTTAATTTTAGGTTAAATCTACATTAAGTTCTGATATGTATGTGGATATTTGTGTCAGTCATATTAGTATAAGTTGGTACAGAAAAATAAAAGCTAACTGCACAAATAGAAGTGTATGAACCAAATTGAAATAAATGAGAGCTTCTGTTCAGTTTGATCAAAACACAGTAGTTTATATGGTAATAATGCATAGTAAAATAGGTAGAAGAGATTGCAAATAAATCTCAGTTTTCAGGGTAGGTGCATGAGTTCATATATCTTATTGTCTAAGATTAATATCATTACAGTTCACAATCCTTTCCTCAGGACATGAATGTTGAAACATTAATGTCATTCAGACTAAGTGGAAGACAGCAATCCCTGTGCAGGGGCATACATCCCATCTGTCAGTCTTTGAATGCCATAAATTTTGTGTGCACTAAATAAAATTCCTTGATTGCTAACATATGAAACCTGTTCAATACTTGCAATAGTCCAGCTTTATTTTTCCTACAAATGTGTTATTCTCTGCAGTATATGGTTAGCCTTTCTCAGTGCTCAGATACATTCAAAGCCATCCAGTGAAGCTACAGAATCCTGTACAGTAAATTTGAATTTGCACTTTTGTTAGCTACATTTTGGGAATTTCTTAGAAGTAGCCAGAGGTCTCTGGCTTGCAAAGCATCTGTCACTCACCGCCTGTTTTCAGAAGCCTTTTTCCTTTTCACCCCTTCCCCAGTCCACCAGGGGGATTTAAAGGCAATCTACCTGCAGCATAAAATAGCATTCTAACCATCTTTAATCTAAACTAAATCCCACTCATCAGGCCTCAGATGAAGAGATTAATAATTCCATGGTCGCTAAATGGATCAGCCTATGAATAGAAGTGAATTCCCTCTAATGGGTCCTTGCTGTTTTAACTTCTAAAAGCTCTTTCCTTCTCCTTTTCCTTTTCACACAGAACGCTAACCTTTCTGAAAACCTTGTGCATAAAGACACGCTCCATGGACAAATAAGAGGGGATTTCCGATTAGAGCAACACACACGATTAAAGGGCTCCAGAGGCTGACTAATTGTACAAAGAGAAGTTTTATAAGATGAATACAACACACTTGTCTGACTAAGAATGGATTAAATTATAAAAAAGGCAAGATCATAATTTTCCCTGTAAATATTTGAGGGGTATAATCATAAAGAAAATGGACGAATTTCAGTAGCTTGTTTTCTTGAATAAGAAATAATATTTTGGGCAATTACAGCCAGTGAAGAAGGATTCCTATTTCTGGGCCAACAAAAGTTTACCAGTGCCCCAAGTAACTGTGCATGCACTATGAATTCATGCCAGTCTGCAGCCCATTCTAGCACTCGGACACCTCTTGGGCAGTTGCCCGTGAAGACTGGAGAGGTACCAATCTCTTTTCTAGGTATGCGCATGAGATTGCAGGTGGAGCCAACTGGGATAAGAAGAAGGCAAAGTAGTCAGGCAGTATTGTTCTGGCTGTATTCAGTAAATTAATCCATGCATTGGAATGCAGTATTACTCCAACCAACCTGACTTTGTCAAAGGAAAAAAGTCTCTTTCATATTTTAATATTAATATAAACTGTAATGTATTTCAACACAGTGACATCTCAGCACAGAAAGTTACTCAGTGAACACAGGGCTATATGCCTGCAGTCTCTCTTGCCTCCACACTAGTTTCCTAGCATTGACTCCATCCTCTCCAGAAAAGCAAGTACTATACAATTATATTACTCACTAAATAACGTGACAGCCAGTTTTCCTCCCACACGATATAAATGGTGAGCCTTCAGAGGGACAATATACAAGATGAGGGTGCTGACTTTGAGTCAGAAAATCAATTCCACACATAATAGGGCAGCATGAGACAGAAAAGAGATTTCTGTGGAGTGCCTTGGTCCAGCACTCACTAATTACCTCAGGAAAGACAAAACCAGAGTAGAGCAGAAGCATTTTTTGTACAGGTGAGTTGATTCCAGGCACACCTTGCCCCCACATCTGAAGCACAGAAAGCAAATGAGAAAGTCTATTCAGAAGAGGTGAGATCACGTTCAAAGACAAAATGTGAAACTACTGAACAAAACTCAGTCCATGTGATCACTTGAACTATGCAAAACTATGCAGAAGATATTTCTGCTCATTTTGTAATGGCTATTTCTTTAGGCTTCTTAAAACTAGAACCATTTCCCAGAAAGATAAACAGTAGCAACACTGTACAAAGCAATTAAGAGAAGACTGGACAACATTTTCTGTTAGAGGCAGCTCAGCCTTAGCAGCAGTGAGCAGACATAGGTCTTCTTTCCTTAACTACTTTCTAATTAAATCAGGAAGAGAATTCCTATGGGTTAGCTACATTCTTGTTGCATTCAGGTTCTTTTGTTCCTCTGTCTGATGTAAATGCAGAGATCGTGACATGTCTCTTTACACGCAGTTTTGTGCTTTACAGTATTTTTTTCACAATACTAGTTTTTAAAGCCTTTTAAAGCATGATAGACTCAGTTGAATCCATCAGCAAATACCTCATAGGCACAGTCAAAGAAATACAGATTAAAATAGAAATTGAGAAGGGAAGAGTGGAACTTCACATCTGAAGTGCAATTCCACCCAATTCAAACTGCACCATCTCAATTTAAACAATATTCAGTTTTATTAAGAGTCTCATTTTAATGTGCAACTTATTTATTCTTCTTGCAGCAACAAGTGCAGAAAAACATGTTAGTACTTGTTTCTTGTCCCTTCTCTCTGACAACAAACCATTAGACAGCCCACTAAACTGGAAGTATGCCTTAGCTGTGGTTGACTGAATACCTGCCATCTTCTTCAGATTCCTCTTTGGATTGTGTTTTCTTCCCAGTAACAGTTTATTTATGAGTTTTGCACACCCTGTACAATTCCACTTTTTTCTTGGCTTTTGTTTGTCTGTATTGTACTTCACATCCTTCATGATGTTTGAAAGAGAGAGGCAAAAAAAGAGCCCAGCCAGTTCTGATCTGAAAAGTTCACGATTTAGTTCAGAGCATTTCTGAGATGAGATGTGCTACATACCCCAAGCAGATGAGGCCACACTTGACATACAGAGGGAGACAGTGTTGCCTTGATACAGGGCAGACTCTGAAACAAGCTGGCTCAGGAACAGACAGGAGCAAGCAGGGACCAAAGAATCCTGCAGGTGGCCAAAGGCCTCTCAGCAAAGCAGCTAAAGTCTTTCTGGATGAGTCTCTGTCCTGGACAGAGCAGGAATTACAGCACAGATCATTAAAATGGATCAACTGGGGACCTAAAGTCTGGATCCACTTTTGGATCCAGGATAGAATCCTTCTGACATTCTTGCCTTCTCTTCAAGTTCTCACCACCTCTTAGCACCTTACAGGAGAGCAGTCCTTGTTCTAAGGAAATACTTCATGCTGTGCGTTTCAATAAATAAATTGAAGAAGGACCTCAAACTGCTAGCCTGTAAGCTCTTGGGTATCTGACCTGAATAGATGGATAGCTCAGGTTTCACCCAGCAACCCCCTCAACTATGTAATTATCCCCCTTGGGCACAATCCAACAGAAAAATGAATTCCAATATGATTCACAAGTAAGTGTTTAATTCATTGTGAGCAAAGAGTTCTCAGAATTTTATTTCCCATAGGGAGAGGGAGAAGGGATATTTTAACTATCAGCCACAGTTCAGGGTGGAAATGAGCACTGAAATTCTTCTCCAGAAACAGAGAGTTTGTTTGGGAGGTTTTTTCTGTTTTTTTCTCAGCTCAGTTTCTCCATCTGTAGGTGAGAAAGATGGTGAGAAGAAGGAAGACAAATGTGGTGATGGAAGGTGAAAAATAAGTAAAAGGGATTGTGTTAGCACTTGCATCCAGTCTGAGCTATGGAAAATACCGTGACCTCTTGCAAACTGAAACAGTATAGATGTATACAATACATGCACTTCCACAAGTAGAAGAAACCTCTTGCATGATTTTTTTTCCTTTTTTCTTATCAGCATCAGAAGCACGAGTTTTGCCCCTTGCTAGAGGCCTGAACTTCTGTTCTTGTGCACATTCTGGAGTATGATTCAGAAGTTCTTTTTTTGTCACTGACCCCATTACCTAATGTTTTGCAGCCCTGCCCAATAAAGATTTATTCATCTCATATGTTCTTGGTTGTGACCTTATGTTCGGCCACAGTTGGACTGCTTTGCGCTCCAAGGCTCTTGCCTCAGCATCCAAACCTGGGAACTGCTGCGCCTGGGAAGACCAGCCTGCAGAGCCTTGCTGAACACTAAATAAGCCCTTGAAGACCCAATCTTTTTAAATCAAGCATTCCACCTCATCTGTTTTGTTATTGTACTAATACTGTCCTGAGGAAAATCACAAATAAGAGTCCAGTGTATTTCAAATATGTTATTTAACTGAAGCACACTGTCCTCAGATTCATTTTGAATATTGCATTGCTTAACTTTTCTTTGAATACCCGCATGTGCTGCTTATGAGAAATGTGTCTGAGTCAACTTTTCCACTGAAAATAGCAGCCCAACATGAGGGTTTACATGACCTAAGTGGGCACTGTACTTATCTTGCTGGCCTCCTGATCCACTTGTTTCACACTGAAATGTTCCGCAGGGAAATCTTATCCTTCCACAAACTACATGCAGCTGTGCAGTTTAGAAAATGTGACTCAAAAGTTTTCTTTTAAAGTATTGCCCTTCTCTCTCCATCGCTGGCCAGAAGTTTGTGAGGATCATCCCCATATTTCTCCTAGTCTCTTCAGTATTTAGTTCCTCAGTCCCACTATGTTTCCCTTCTGGTGAAATCTCCTGACAAATCATATACTGAGAACTAGCAGTGGAGCTTCTTTCTCTGCTCAGGGAAACTCTATGAATAACACATTAATTACAGCTTATTTCTCCTACTCCCCCTGCTGAAAGTGAAGTTCATACTTCTCCAAATTAACAGACTTTTGCTATTTGTGAGGTGCTTTATGGCTAATTTGTCACCATCCATCAAGCTTTGTTCATGGTGAGATAGTTCATAAAAAATAATGAATGATATTTCTAAGACACTCTGATGAACTCAGTACTTGAACCCTTCAGCTTGCATTTATTTACCCAGAGGAGCATTTAATGTGATCTTCCAATTTTCTTTAATCACTTTGTTCAGTGTATTGTTTCTTCACAAGTTTCACTATCTGTAAAAAACACTAAGACTTCAAGAACAGAAAAATAAGCTGTCAATATTACACCAGTGATTTTGATAGGAGGAGGTGGGGCTAATAAAAAAGTTATTTTTATCTGCACCGAATTCACTGTGGACTTTACAAGGTACCTATCTTTGGCTCTTGGCTTAAGTAACAGAAAGTTGTGGTAGAGGTGCTGCTGGTATTTGAAAAGTACTTCCCATTGCTCTGAGGAGGAATAGATGTGAGACTTGAATCACTGTGTGTTTCCTCAAGAAACAGTTCACCATAATATCACACCTTTCCTTCAGCTTTTCTCTATAAGAGACAATTCAGTTGTGTTTGACCTAACGAACTCAGACTCAAATAATAACTGCAGAAAAACAGTTAACAGGATTGCATTTCACAGTTTCAGAAAAACGTGACTTCCGTTCCCTTTGTGTGGATTTCTCTAAAAAGGGAAATCCAATTCCCTTTGAATTCTTCCCCTCTGAGTGAGGATGAGACTGAGTCATCCTCCCTTTGTTTGTCTTTGATGACAAATAGTATACTCTCAACTTACAAACAATGTCAGCAAGAAAAGGTCCAGTTATATTTCTATCCTTCCAAAATACCTAGATAGAAAATATGCATATGCTTAATCTTAAACACCCGAATAACTCCATGGGGTTTAGCTAGGATATTTCTAACATTAAAATTTGTTGAATGAAAACCATCATACCTACCGAAGCTGTGTCCCATTTGTGATAGTAATTTGGCATTGGTACAGCCGTAGCATTCCTGGCAGTGAAACACACTTAACAATTTTTTACTTTAACATGACCACTTATGCCAAAGGCGTCACCTAAATGCAGGGGGGTAGAATTTTGGGAAGGCCACTCTTCATGGTTCCCCTGCAGAGAGCACTGCTAGACTGTCAGTCTTGCACTTGTGCACCTGTAAGTCCCAAATGCAAGGTGCGTGATGGAAACTATTTGAAAGTATAGCCCACTCTGCAGCAAGAAACAGATGTGGTCTGGAATTTTATGTCTTCTTTCCTCAGTGATTCAATCATGGCTTTGTCTGAAGCAGTGAAAAAAGCAGAAAGCCGGAACTTCAGCTATCCAGTTTAAAGGCAAATAACTCCATAGCAGACTACAAAATGCTGTGCACAAAAAATATGAATATTAATGTATTGCAGTTTCAGCTGTCAGAGTCTTTCCTCCTTGCTGTCTTTTGCCCTGCTGAGCAATGAAATAGGTGTTCTGTTGAGCTCTTTTCACTACAGACAGGATGAAACAGTATCTTTGGTTAGACAGCTCACCCTTGAGGTATGCTCAAAGCACATCCCTTTTTGCACATCCATGCTGCAGCTTCCAATTAGGGAGGCAGGCAGAGCAGAGAATAAGATGTTCGTAGCCTCCAGACAGAAAATTCTTTTCAGATAAAAAGGTTGGGATTCAGCAGCTCAAAGTTCCTTTGCTTTTACTGTGCTTTTATTCATATGAGAGAATTCACATACATGTGTATGACTGTCTTCTTTCCATGAGTCTGTCTGAGCTACAGCTCTCAGAACTTGGACTGTTCTGAGAGCTGGAAATGTTTGTCTGATCGTCTGCAGTAACACTTTTATGGAGAAAAGCTTTTTCCTCCCAAGAATATCCTCATCTGCAAACACAACACAGACTCTTCCCCATCTGATAGTGGTTTTCCACTAAATTCAGTCTGGGCAAAATAACTAGACAAATCCCGTTGTTATTTCTACTTGCTGCTGAGTGTTGATTTTTTGTAGTCATTCCTAATGCAATATGAAATGAGAAAAAATGAATATTTTTTCAACAGGGGACAACACAAATACACTGCTCAAGATTATTTCCAAGTTGTTGCTCAACATCAAAGGTTGAGATGGCTGGACAGTCCTATGGCATCACCAAGCAATGAACAACTCAGATTAGATATCCAGAAAAGCTCTATCTCAGCTAGGATTCTAAACAATGCCCTTGAGCAAATCTTAGGGAGTATCACCAATAACACTCCTATCCACAAAGTTCATGACTTTTTTTCTGAGAATATAAAACTGATTTGATCATTTTCAGGCTTGACAATATACAAGTCTGTGTTCATTCCTGTGATAGATTGCAATGCTTTAATAGTATGACTGTTGTTTACTTGGAAGCAAAGAGGCTAAGCAGCACCTAGCTCAATCCAGCATGAAATCTGAAGCATATTTGGGTTAAATCTGACCTCTTCGTGCCACCTTTGCAGTTCCTGAGGTTTTCTTTAACTTTTGGATTTGTAGCCTCAAAGTAACTTCAGTCAAAATATCTGAGCATTGCCAGGTTTCAGGTCAAAATTAAGTCAAAAGTAGAGTTTTACATGTTTCCCACCCAACACTTAATCCCTCCCTGCATTTGATATTCAGCTTAAGCTCCCATGAAAACTTTTAGGTTTTGTGGTGAATATTTCTCAGAGCTCTAGGCTGAAAAAAGCTGGAACATTATGGTCCTCTCAGTAGGTTTCATCCAAATCCCATCTAATTTGATAGACATCCTCATGACTATGAGGAGAGAGGATCAAGGCAAAAATTTTGTTGGTGTGCAGTCAGATTCTCAAACATCGTGTACAGGACAGTGCCAGGTAGAACAATAAAACAAGATAGTAATAGTCTTTTTTTCTTTTCATTTACTATCTTTAAGTAGCAGATATTGAGGGCAAAGGCCTCGTGGAACACTTTATGAAACACCTTCCTTTAGACTCATTACTACAATAAACATAACTTTAGAGTCACAGCAACAAACATTTTCTGCAGCATGTTAAAATAGGCAGTTTTTCACCCTCCAAGGCAGTTTCAATACGCTGGTTCAGCTGCTGCCTACCTTCAAGAATGCCCAAAGCCCCTTCTTTCCTCTGTTTATCACAAGAAAGTCCCCTGGATGGTTACATTTCTGCAGGTAGGTGCCACAGAGCTTCTTTGTCCCAGCTACACAGTGCACCAGCACAGGGAAATTCTGCACCAGAGGGATTTGAGGGGATAGATTACAAAGTCACAGAATGGATAAGGTTGGAAGGGACCACAGTGGCTCATCTGGTCCAACCTTCCTGCTCCAGCAGGATCATCCTAAAGAACATTGCACAGGATTGTGTCCAGACAGTCTAGACTCCACAACCTCTCTGGGCAATCTGTTCCAGTGCAGAATCACCTGCACAGTAAAGTTATTCCTTATATTCAGGTGGAACTTCCTGTGCCTCAGTTTCTGCCTGTTGCCTCTTGTCTTATTGTTAGGCATCACCGAGGAGAGCCTGGATCCATCCTATTGACACCTTCCCTTCAGATACTGATAGACATTGATAAGGTCCCCTCTCAGTCATCACTTCTTGAGACTGGACAGGCTCAGCTCCCTCAGCCTTTCCTCGGACGAGAGATGCTCCTGTCCTTTAATCATCTTTGTCACTCTCTGCTGGACCTGCTCGAGGAGCAACTGGCTGTAAAGTCCTCCAGCATCAAACAAGCATAGCCCAGCCAAGAAAAAGCCCAGCCTGACAGGATTTTTGTCAGAGGTGTGGTATGACCATGCACAATCTATGTCTGTGCAAGGGAACTCTGGTGGGGCCATTATATAAATGAAACTGTAAAGACAGTAGCTGTGGATGGCAGGTAGGCCCCAAACATCAGGAGAGAAATGATGTCCCATCCTTGCCAGACTGTTATTTAGAAGGCAGGTTGCCTACTTCAGACTCAGGCTGCAATTTGCAGTGCTGGTGTCAGACTTGGAGAGGTCCCTGGATGTAAACTACTTCACATATAGGAATGTGTCTCCTCAGTTTTGTCTCTCATTGTCACAAAGAAGGGCCAGAAAAAATATTGGCAACAATCCTTCTTTAAATTATTTCAAACAGGACACTCATATTGCAAGTTCCTTAAAATCCTACCTGTATGCTTGATCACCAGAGGGAAAGACTCTCCTTTACAAAAGAAGGCATTCAAAGTTACCCATCACTCGAAGTGTTCTACAGGAAGAATAATTGAGCTGATGGTAAATTGATGGTAAATTCTAGTCAGGCATGTGATCTGTCAGGCTGCATTCAGAGGACAATTTCCTCATCCCTATAGGCTTAAGAAACAATACGGCCTGTTACACCAGACAAAAAATGAGGCCCTGTGGGTGAGTTCTGCAAAACCACAAACATAGCACCAAATAGAAAGGATTACCAACATTATTCGAACAGGGCTCTCTTGGTAGGTGGTGTTACGCAACTTTTCCAAAAGTATGTTAGATATTGGCAGACACTGAGAAATATCATCCAAGTTCTGTTTTCTCTCTCTCCCTCTTTTTCTTCTTCCTTTAATATAGTCAGTCAATTTGTGGTCCTGGAGACAGAAAAATGTTCCATGAAGAAATCACTTTGAAGCTTAATATTTCACTGCCAAAGTACTTGGGACACTTGTTTTTTCCAGTATTTCTCTAACTCTTGTTATCACTACTGCTGACTCATCTCCTGATGCCGAGGGAAAAACAGTTTTATGGGAACATGAAGAGGTCAAGACTGAATTATTTTGGCTGTTATAAATGGCTCTGCAACTCATTCTCTGCACTGCTATTAAACAGATTTTCTTAATTTCTGGATCAATCCAGTGTTCCAGAGCAGAAGGATTCTCAGAGAGGTGGGGAAGCATGTAGCCTTACCTCCCGAGCCGAAGCAGCATCTCTCACACAGCTGTGGTGAACATCTCTCTTCTGTATGCTGCTGAAGCAATCCTCCACAGCAATCCCATTCATCTTTCCCCAGTGGCAAAAAATTGTCTCTAACATCACCTCTAAGTCCTTACAAGGTACAGTAAATCATCATGACACTTCTGGAAAACAGGAAAGTTCTGCTCTTTTTTCTTCTTTTGCCTCTGCCTCCAAAGCTTTCACAGGGGTTTTATTTGTACAGAAACAAAAAAAAATCATTGAAATATTTCTCCCTCTTTCATAAAATACCACACACTCTCTGCATATGCATATAAATATATTTGAAAGCAAATTAAGTAATTAGAATAAATCACTATTTCAATGAATTTTACCTGCACTTGCTGCCTACAAATCCTTGACAGAGAAGTTATGACTTTTTTCATATACTTTAGCAAAGTTATTTTTACATCCTTTAACAAAAATGCTTGGATATTATGCTGTTTGGGACTAGTTCACTGTACACATTTATAATGATGCTGTGTGTAACTGCATCCCATTAATCAATCAGATGGTTTTTGTCTGTTCCTCTTTCAGAGGCAGAACATTATGTGACAAGAATATGATCAGACTACGCAGCTGAACATAATACTGACCTGGAAGGAATCTTTAAGCCTTTCTGCTCTTCTCAAAATTTTTCACAAAAAATTTGTGTGTGTGTTTGTGTGTGTGTTCATGTGAAGATGTCAGAGATAAGTCATAAAGAGACATAAAACTGAAGAATCCCTTCTATCAAGAACCAGTCTTGGATGTTTTCTTTACCATGAGCTTCACTGTACAAGCCATATGTGAGCTAGTAGGCTGGTTTAGTAATCCTGTTCTGGTGAAATTAAAGAGCATTTTACAGCCCACATGCTAAAATGAGTCTTACATTATTTTTAGGCAAAGGGACATAGTCTCAGTAACAGAGGAGAAGCTTTCTCCTGTCCCAAAACCAGGTTTGCCTTGCAGCTCTTGCCCTCATCAGACAAACATCTCACAAGCAGACCGAGCAATGCATGGACTGGAGTGCTGCATTGAAGGGACTCAGTGCCAGACTGAGGACAAAAGCCATTGCTGCTGCATGTTGTGCATGAGACCATCCTGAGTAAGTGTACCCTCTTCCCATCACCTACTGCATTCACACCTTCAAGCAAGGCAGACAGAAGAAGGCTGCTCAAGTTTTGCACCCTCTTAGGTTTTAGGCATGGAATGGTTGCTTATGATTACCATTACCACAAAGAGGATTGTTCTGGGCAGGGGAGAAGTCAGGCTTTGGCTGCTTAGGAAGTCAAAGACTAGGTTGCCAACACATTTTAAACTTATCCAGCATTAGGCTGCAGCTGACACAATGTCTTGAGAATCACAGTATCAAAGGTAAGCCCCTATGTCTCTCCTATCTCAGGTGTCTTCTTCCTTCAATCAAGTTCTTGGTGCACTTTGTTCCATCTCTCAGTTTCTTGGAACTGCCACTGAAATTTGGAATATTTTTCATTAAGATCTGCTGTGGGAAGTCTGGAATAAGCACAATGAAAAAAAAGCAAGAATAAATCTTCCCAGTGCATGTTCAACTGATGGCTGATGGCTCAGATTACTGTTGGCATCAGCTGCTTTTGAATACTTCTAGTCCTGGCATTCATGAGAGTAGTGATAAAATATGGCTAACGTCTGTCAATCCCTATTTCAACAGTGAACTGCACAGTTGAATAAACATACTTCTAAGCACTGCAGTTTGATTTTCTTTTTAAGCACGTAGCTTCTTTATCCCTTCACATAGAAATGGCTTTCATAGGAAATTTAAAATAAATAGAAGAAAAATTTCAGTATAGACATATGGTGTTCATCAAATGGAACTCCCAAATCAGCAGGAGTTTTCCTTTACAGAGCTGGAAACCATCACCATATCATCATCATCTGCTCATTTGGATCTCACCAGCTACATCGGCTGAAAGGTTTGTCTGCCACTTTGACCAACAACACTTTCAGAAGTTTAGTCTACCAAAGGCTGACAAAATGGGGGGAAAAAATAACCTATCATGATGGGTATTTGCCTACTTGTGTTCCCAGTTATTTGTGAGCCAGTTACTCTTCCAGTTGCTATTAAAACGCTAGATCACTATAACAATCATAGTAGAAGTTGCTCTGACACTAAGAATTACTCTTGGCCATGTGTCATACAGAAGCACCAGGCGCACTTACCTCTTCCCACTAAATGAGTATACATATGATCCCTTGAAATTTCCAGTGATGAGCAGCCTTTTCCTTTAAGCTAGGATGCCTTGTTTTGAATCAACTCAGGATAAACGTTAAGTAGCATTTCCACAAGAGATCACCATGTCTCTTCATCCCACAGAATTTTCTATACCCTAGAAAAATTTGAAGCATCATTAGCTTACAGTTTTACTCCAGAACACATTTCTAATGAGAAGCAGTAAGTGATCTTTTGATATATTTATCCATAGCTGTACGTTTCTTCTTAAATACTTTCTCTTACTTACTCTGAGGTTTCCATTTAATTTACCTATTCTTTCCTTTTTCATGATTTTATTAGCTCCTGCCCATTTTCAATTAGCTGTTTTTAACGTCTGCATCCTTTAAAAATTGTGACTATTTTGTTTCTCTCATTACACTCCTTTGCTGGTTTGTATGTTCCATATATTTACACTAATTAGGTAGAGGCATTGTAAGTTGCAGTCCTCCATGGAATGTAGTCTGAGGCACAGCATATTTTATAAGCCACTACACAAAAGGGGGACATATTACGGAAGGCAGTTTCTTTTGTTAGCATAAGAGATGCTTTCCATGGCCCTGTTGGATGAAAAAAGTTTGGTTGTGGCAAATGAACTCCTGGCTCTGTCAGGAGAATGTTTGTCACAGCTATGATTTCTCCATTTTTATCTTTCTGACCACAGCTCTGCTCTGAATGTCATAGAATGAACTTGTCCAATCTAGAAGATGCTGAGAAAGTTTTATGGTCTGACTCTTCCCCAGTTGTCTTCCTATTTTCCATTTCTCTCATTCTTATATGCTTTGTCCAACAGAAACTTTCACTGTGATCTTTTAAAAATTAATTTTACAAGCTAATTTTGTCATGCATGGGTATAAGAAAAAGATTTGTTTCCAAAAATCTGTAAAACTGTTTGCTGCTTTTGGCAACAGTATAATATTCTTTTACTGTTTTTATAATATACAGTCAGCTATACCTGATTATTGTGAAATTTGGGCTTGAAAGAAGCTTTGAAAGCAGTATATTACTGCCATAAATCTTTTTGAGTGTTTCAAAGCCAATGGACATTATGGTAATAACTTGCAACATGTCTTGGTGAAGATTTTAACCCAAGATGTCAATACCAAAGAAGCTCTCTAGGATAAATAGCACTGCACATAATATTGAACAAGAGCAATTTTTATCTTTCAAGTTTTGATAGCTAAAGGATACAAGCAATGTAAGTCACTTTGTTCTGCACTGGTGCCGCTTCACCTTGAATATTGTGTGCAGTTTGGGGTTGCCACAGTATAAAAAACACATTAAGCTCTTAGAGAGTGTCCAAAGGAGGGCAATGAAGGTGGTGAAGGGCCTTGAGGGGAAACAATATGAGGAGTGGCTGAAGGCACTTGGCTTGTTCAGCCAGAAGAAGAGGAGATGGAGGGGAGACCTCATTGCAGTCTTCAACAGCCTCACAAGAGGAAGTGGAGGGGCAAGTACCGATCTCTTCACATTCATGACCAGTAACAGGACTTAAGGAAATGGCATGAAGCTGAAACAGGGGACGTTTAGGTACGGTATGAAGAAAAAGGTTCTTCCCCCAGAGAGTGGTTGGGCACTGGAACAGGCTCCCCAGGGCAGTGGTCACAGCACCAATCCTGTCTGAGTTCAGGAAGCATTTGGACAATGCTCTCAGGCATATGGTGTAATTCCTGAGATGGTTCTGTGCAGGGCTAAAAGCTGGACTCGATGATCCTGACAGGTCCCTTCCAATTCAGCATATTCTGTGACTATGTGATTCTATGACTGAGCACATGGGATTCCCCTGTCTAGGTCTCTTGCTAATAATGACCTGGATCAAAAAAGGCCAAACCCCGCCTGTCTGAACTTAGCCTTTTGTTCAAACACTGTCCACTCCTGCAGAGGCAGTAGTTATGCTCCATGTCAGTAGTCATTAGCATGATCATTTGGAACAAAATTCAAACCATTTGTTCATCATCTGAACCAAATTAACTCTGTGTTTGAGCTGTGGCAGGGTGTAATAAATAATCTCTCTGCAGCTGCTGACTTGGCAGTAGGGCACTGAAACATGGATCACAGAAAAGTAATTGTCATTTATAGTCCAGTAGAGCAAGAGATAGACCTTACACCAAAATGATTCTGTTCATACAGATCCCAGTTCATTCTTTCTTCACATTACAAGGCAGAAGACTCAAACCTGGACATTTTGGGGGATGTGAACTTGGCTACTTTGGGATCACAGCTCATTCGGAATATCCAGCAAGTTCGCAAACCCTTTCTATGTCTCCTCTGTAAAAGAGAATAGTAGGGTTTTAGCACAGATAATTAATCCAGATGAGGTCTTGATTTCAGATTTTGACAATATGTTTGTCATTTTGAGCATAACACTTAAGTTTTCAATTTTTTTTCCTTTCTTGGCCCAAGCTAAACATTCATATTGATCACAGAATTTTTATCAAAATTAGTTTATTATTTCTATCATGCTCAGCTACTGCAGGCAAAAAAAATCAGCATGATTTTTAAAATAATGAATATTTGTTGTCTTTCAGTTACAAACAGGTTATATAAAATCAAGTCTATTTATCCCCCTTAATGAAGAGTTGACTACAGCATCCACATGTACAAAGGAACAGAGTCTTCATCAACAGTGAAGAACTTCCCCCGTAATAAATTCATTCACCTCCATTAAGGATATTGTCTCTAGAAGGAACAGCATCCTACAGTGCAGGTTTTGCACATACACACCTCTGGGAAAACTCCTGATATCAATATACACAGCAGACCAAGAAAAGTACGTGTTGGAAGAACAAGTAGTGGATTATTCCTTTGAGATGACAGCTAGTAATGTCATACTTTAATATCTCCATTTAGATAGTCTCTTATTTCCTTTTTCAGGACTAGGCATGCTATTTCTCTAGGTACTCTTAGGTTTTGTTTTAATTTTCTGGAGAAATATTGTTGAACCCTTTTTCTTGTCTCATTTCTACTCCATTTATTATTTCTAAAATGATGAATGACAAAAACTTGGATTTCTCAAGGATGGTAGTTCAGTTTCTCATTATGAGAGATCATTTAAAGGTCATTTATTGACTTTGCACTTGCTTGTACACTTAATTTGGCTGATACAGTTCCAGTTTTTTAAGGATTCACTTATAACTGTCTTTCTTGCATTTTTTCTGGAATACCTGAAATAAAATAATGGATAAAATAAAATTTCTGAAATAAATTACCTGCAGGAAGGAAAGTTTCATATGAGACTAAGCAATCCAACTAGTATTTAAGACAAGTGAAATGCTGATTCTATCAGATCTTCATAATCAGATAATAAAATGGTGCAATTAGGTGTTTCTCTATCAATTTAAACAAACCTTTATCCATTTTCACAAATGGGAAATTAGACTCTGAGACTGCAAATGCATCTGGTTAGTGAGGCCTCAGGTGATAGTGGCTTCTCAGAAGTTGTAGCCCATGTTTGTCTGTTGTACAAGAAAAAATAAGGGGAGTGGTCTCTCAGATTCATAAATATTCATGTGGATGAAAACTTTTTCAGTTGGAAGGTCTTTTCTTTCTAAAGGGTGTAAAGCTGATAGAAGCAGACCTGTAGATTAAAAGGACAGTCCTGAAGGCTGTGATCATGGTACCAAGTTAATTTGGTGACCTTTCTAGATAAACTGCATGCAGCTGTGTTTTGAATGAATGCAATGAGAATCACGGGCACTTGGTGAGTTTGTGAGGCTTTGGGTAGTAATCTCTTGGTAGGGTAAGTGAAAGAAGAGAAGGATTGTCATTCCAGCCACAATTGCAAAAGTGTCAGGAGCAGTTACACAAATATATTACAAGACAAATAGATAAATTAAAACACCATTTTTCTGAGCCTTCCTCAAAGTATGTTCACTGTGGGTTATAGGAAGAATAAACAGTGTCTGGATCATAGAAATGCTGAGGATTGTTTCTACAGTGGACAGATAGTTTATAAATTAGATTTATAAGATTAACTTATACACCAGCTTTTTCAGAAAGGGAACATCAGTAAGATCTTTTTTCCCTACTGAGCCATTATCTTTAAATATAAGCTTTCCCCTCAAGTAATTAATGCTACACTGAAAGCTTATCTGCCATCCTTTGCATGACAACAGGGAAACAAAAGATTCCCTGTATGCTTTGTCTTCAGATGTCAAAGTGAAGTCATTGGAAAGCAGCAGGCAGAACTTCAGACAAAGAATATCCACTATTAATATGCACATATGAGTCTGGATTAAATTCTAGTACTGTATGTCCAGATTACCTCCAGAAACAGACTTCTTTAGCTCTCTGAAGAAACAGCTTTTGAAAGATTTAGAGCAGAAATGAACCAGGCTAACATGCATGCATGTACTATTACTGTGCACCTAGAAGCTTCTAATAAAAGGGCTACTTTACCTATCTATCTCCATTAATATTGGTTTGAAAGTCTTTTCCAGGATAAGGCGTCACAGAAAAGCCTGCAATTCACAGACACTATTCTTTTGCTTCTCAACTTTATATAACTTTTAGTAACACATCTCCTTATCTTGTTCAAACCTAGCTAAAATTTGGGTTTGAAAAGATCAAGTGCTATTACAAGGTTTTAGATTTGTTGCTGCTACAAATCCAGTAGGCATCTGGATTCCAAAGTCCTTAGTGTAAAGACACATGAATCAAGCGGGTCATTTGGTTGGGACCCTTCTCCAGCTCTAATGGGAAAGCCTTACAGAATTAAGTGTAGATAGACCTACACTTCAGTCTTTACAAATATAGGCACAAAAGCTACACCTTCTGCTACAGAACTAAACTGCTAAAAAATAGTGGTTTCACTCAATAAGCATGCTCCCTTTGGAGAGCATGAAACATGGAATGCTTCCAAAAATCTGCTGGAAGCACATGGACATGCATTGTCCATGTTTGAAAACACTAGTCTTATTTTTTCTTTTGCAGCCAATGCCCTTTTAAAGCTATTCTTCCATCTGCTGAAAACACTGCATGTAAACCAAACTCTGCCACTTACTGTGCTGAAGGACAGCAGATTTGCACTGCCTCAACCCTGGTCCTCAGTAAATGGCCCAGAACCACCTGGCAAACTGCAGATAATTCTTGGAGGGGGCTAGAGAAGGGCTGGGAGTATTCCCTCTACTGTGAAAGGCAAAGTGACAGATTAACTCCAGCCCTGTTGATCTCTACTTCTTGACACTTTTGACACAACTTATACTCCAAGAGTGTCAAGAAAAGATAACAATTGCTTTTAATTTTTCAAAGGGAAGGTATGTCTGAAAGCCCTAAACAGAATCTAAATAGACAAAATATGAATTATTACTAAGTTAATTTTCCCTTCTGGGGTGACAAGTTTGTTTAGTACACATTCCTGTACAGATATATATATATCTGTGAAACAGACCTTGAAAGACAATAATCATGATCTAAAAACCAGGAAGGCAGGGAGATGCATTGGATATAAGTGGTGAGAAGTCGGCAGAGGGTGTTGCAGAGGATTCCAGTCAGCTCCAGTGAACTCAATGCAGGGCACAGCTGAGCCCAGCAGCAAGTACTTTTTTCATTTAATTCGGGTTTTCTCAGATTATTGTTGGAGGCAGAAAATCCTGACTCATCACTACTATTCAACACTACTTGGAGCAACAAAGACCTAAGAAGTTGTCAAAACAAGTGAAAGTTGTTCTCAATAACACTTAGAAAAAAACAATATACAATTCTCAGCCTATTGATATGGTGTACTTCTGACTGCTGGGCACCCACTCATCATTGACAGCACATGCTCAATATCTCACAGGACCAGATCAAACTAAAACAGAACTGGAAACACTGATTATGAGCCCAAATACTGACTATTTTTGTGCACTTTGCAACCAGTAATTTACTCTACACACTTCATTTAACCAAGGAAAACAGACTTTGCCAGACAACCAAGAATGATTTCTATCTAATTGAGCAAGTACTACTTGCAATTCATTCTTGATTATAAATCTTAACTGAGGCTCCCAAACCTGTTTTTGTATAAATAAACGTGAAAAGGAGTCTCCAATGAGAATCAAATTATACAGTCCTGATTTGCACCTGTCAGTTTACATTTCTTTTAATTTAGGGATAATATTGCCTGAAATTTTGTTCCCACAGACAAATTGAAAGCAGGAAATGCATAAGTGATAATTCATCTTTGGTTCTCAGTGCAATTTTTTTTAATTTTTAGCATTGCTTGACTTGCTTTAGCATATAAAGAGCAAGCAAATTCTCTAAAGGACAAGCAGTGTCTTTTACAGGACTTATTATAGCAACTGGATTATAGATAAGCTTTCAAGCACAAAAACGTTTCTCTGAATGAGTCCTAAAAGTTCATTTGCGTTCCCCAAATCTATCACGATTAACAAAGAGAGATAAGATGATAGCTCTCCCTACAACCTTGCCCTCACTTGTACTCGGAGATTTTATTTAATGTTCAATATCCTAGTGGATGTACAGTGGCAAATCCACAGCTGCTGCAGAGCATAACACCTTTACCTTCATCTGAGGCCTGCCAGTTTTCACCTGCTGAGAATGCATCCCAATGCCCTCACCCTAAATTTTCCTAGTGTAGCAAACTGCTAACAGAGTGGAGATATTTCTCTATGTTTTATGGGATTATCTGTTTGTCCTAGTTCAGCAAGTGGGACCAGTTGTCACTGTGTGGGGGTGGCCAAAGCTATGTATTCTATCCCCATCTATTCATTCCCAAGGTCAATGGCCCATTTGCAGCAGTTTCCCAGGGAGTCGTTAGCACTTCCACTCCCAGCCTGAGGGGGCGTAGGTGCTAATGGGCCATCAACAGTCCAAAAATAGCCCATGACTCACAGAGTTAATCACCCATTGTGTGAGTCCCCGCCCCACGGGAGGGACTGGATGCTCCCTGAAGGTACAAAAGGGGGTGGGTAAGAAGACCTGGGGAACCCTTTTGTTGGACCCAGAGGAGCAGCAGGACCTTGACAGGAGGAGACCACCACTCCGGACCAGACCACAGCCATCACCTGTACCAACAGGTTTTTTCACTTCTTTTTGCTTTGGACTTGGGGGAACCACACAGGTCTCACACAAGGGCTAACAAACCCCTTTGGGTTTGTACCCCAGGGCACTGGGTTACACTGCTGGGTTTTGGGAGTTGACAGCAATTCCCCTTTTCGTCAGGGTATTTACTGTATTATTATTATTAAATTGTGGCTCTGACTCATAATCTCTCTTGTGTTGAGTTCATTTCTCCTGCTGGTTTACCTCTAAACCAGCACACTGTTCCACTGAACAAACAAGATAGCAAAGTCTGTGAGCACACAAAGAGAAGGAACATGCCTTGAAATCTGAGAACTGTCCTAGACAGTGGACAGTGCCTGGGCTCAGGAGGGAGCAAGGTGGCTCTCATCCATTCATCTAAACATTGAAAGCTATTTAAATACATCTGGAGGTGTTCTCCAGGGTTTTGTAATTAAAATGAAAATAGAAAAACTGTTAATAGGACACTTTGTGGAAATTGGCTGTTTACTTACATACTGCCCCATGCTGAAAAGGCACACACCCAGAAATAATTTCCATTCAGATAAAACTGGAGAGTGTTTCTATCCCAAACACACTATATCCATTAGCTGTAGTCAAACATAAGCCACAAGCAAGGGAAATAATACAATATTGGAAAATTTTCAAAGTATTTCAAAAGTACAAGAATGCAGCATCTAAAAGCAATTTGCTTATTTACACTAGATGTTACAGATGAAATTTGCATTGATACTGGGGATTGCCCAACCCAGGTGTAGGATCTTGCACTTTGCCCTCCTTAACTTAATGAGATTCACACAGGTCCACCCTTCAAGGCTATCAGGACTCTCTGGATGGCATCCCTTCCCTCCAGGATGCTGCACCACTTAGCTTGCTGTCAGCCACAAATTTAGCAGGATGGTTCACATTCGGATGTGTCTTGTAAGTGAAAACACCAAGTTGAACTCCAAAACTTGTTCAGTGCAACCCATTTTACCATCCTAACAAGTACTTCTATTAACATAAAATTATATACAAGGGCATGGTATGCAATATATATAAATATGATACGCTCCAGACCTCTGGCATCTGAGACACCTTCTACTTTTTGTAGGCAGGATTCTGCAGGTTGCTTCAGTTCATCACAAACACCATTAGTCCAGAGCATTTGAAAATAGAAGACAAGCCACAGCACAGTAAAAGCTCTGCTCAACATGAGCATCTCTCAGCTAATGGCAGTGGTGCATGTACCCTTCATCAGAAAGAGCTACTGTCCTAAAATTAGAGCTACAAAGGATAAAAGGTAGTGAGATGATAATGAAAAAATGTCTCTTTTCCTTATTTTATGTCTTTTAGATGTCTGGAGAGGAACATAGATGTCTGAAAGGGTAAAATCCTTTCTATCTTGATTATTACAGACAATTACTAGATCCATGTGTAGCCAGTGTGTTGTGTTTTCCTTGACATTTCAAACCAGAAACAATTCAGGCACAAACTCTTTAGTAACTGCAGAGAATATGCTTTCCTTCCCCAGCTTTGTAAGTAAAGGCAAATTTTTACTGTCTGCCCTGTAAAACCATATGAGTTTTGTTAAAGGTATGGGCTCTGGTCTAATTCTGCTGGGTCCCATGGAAGTTTTTCAACTAACTCGCTTTGACATGAATTGAACAACAGGAAATTCATTAGACCTCATGCATAGCCATTATTTTTTAATTGATTAGTTAAGACTATTACACACATCCACGGAGCCCCAAAATTACATTGGGTAATGAGAAAAGAATCCTAAAAGGATACTTATTGTAAAATTTAGGTTAGCTACATGCTATGTTCACTAAGTTGTTGCCCTGGAAGAGTATAAGCACAATAGCCAGTAGAGATTTAAGGGACTTATCTGTATATGGAGAGGGCAAAGTCGCACCAATAAGTCAGAAGTAGATAATAAGGTCTTTGTGAAGCCCTCTGTTGTTGACTTAAGTTAGTCTTCTGAATGCCAGAAAAAGGGAATATGAATCTTCACTGACAAAAAGCAAACTCAAAACAACCAAAAAAAAAAAAAAAAACCACCAAAAAAATGAAGTCCAAAAACCCCCCGAAAAGTTCAAGGTCTTTGTTTGCCATTATAAAGAAAACACAAGACGGTGAAAGTGAACTGAGTCTTATATTATGACTGTAATTTGTTATATGGTCACTAAGCTAATACCTGAGCCTCAGCAATCTGCTGACTGCTCATAAAAACATTCTATTGAGCAAAAGTTTTGCTGATAATGTATAACAGATTTGCTGCATTTTCTCTTCCCTTCCCTTTATTGCAAAAGATATTTATACAGAAATAGAACCCTTGCTTCTGAGAAGTTCATCTGTTCATTCTGAAATTTTCACCCCTGTTATCACAAACAGATGATCAAGACCTGATATGGAGTACCAGCTGAGAGAACTGACAAACCCTGCTGAAGCGAAAGGTGATTCAGAACAGAAAATTCTCTCAGAAGGACTAATCAAAGCTTCTGGACATTGACCTACATTTGCCACAGAGTTAATAAGTAATATGTCACCTCAATATGTGTATTTGTGTTTGCTTATACACACATACTCTCTAGTATGCGTCCTTCATTTAATTGTTCCTTATTATTTCAGCCACCACCAAAAAAAAAAAAAAAAGAGCAAGGAACTCTCTGAGTTATTGATTAATGTTGTTGTCAATCCTGCCATGGTATGGGAAAAGACAACTCGGATCTAATTCAAATTACTGCCATGGACTTTCCTATATCCATTGCATCAAGCACCCATCCCACCACTTATCCTCCACTGGGACACCCTCAACAGCCACATCCGTATTTCTCTGATTTAGCTGCTACTGCTAAACACAAGCCTGGCAATAGAATGGAATCCATCTGATTCCAAATGTATGCCAGCAACAATCTCCATAGGATTTTTCACCACCTTCCTACTGGATGCCTGTTGTAGCAAGGGAGTTCTAGGTACCTAAATTATTATTACACCACCGTAAGTTGTCATCATACTGAAATACTTGTCTAGTTTTAAAAGCTGGTGAAGGTACTATTAAAGTAGCTGAACACTTGCTAAACAAATTCAGATACATATTTTAAAATAAAGAGCCTGACTGATATTCACTGGGAAACTGAATTAAGGCAATCCAGTGAGAAAACTCTCCACTCGACGTAAAAGTGTGCTCAGAAGAAATTATGCTGTTACATTAATTTCAATTGCAATTGCAAAATTATGTCACGACATAGGCCCTTGGGAGAGTTTTTCCTACAAAAAAATCCTCAATCCTGGTTCTCATATAGATGAGAGTGGTGCGCAGAACACCCCAGAGCAGTTAGATTAATGGTAGCAGCTGGGTTACTGATGAAAAAAGTGTCTAATTTTATAAACTTGCCAAAATCAGAAGCTCCCACGGATGTCTCATTTTCTAAAGACAGTAGTGATTCATCATGGATCTTTGCCTTTTCAAGTTCAAACCCCACTGCAATCACTGCCTTGGAAGGAGATCCTGCTTGCTTAAAGCTTGAAGGAAAGGAGAGAGCTGTGAAGTTAATAAAAATATGAAGGCAACCATTGGAAACCCGAACACACTGAATGCCACAAGGGTGGGTAGATGTCAACTTTACCAAAGTTGAGAGGAAGAAATTTTTGTTTGTTTGTTGGGGGTTTTTTGGCTTTTTTTTTGTTTGTTTTGTTAAGGAAAGAAAATACCTGTTAGGAAGCATCCTTTCTGTGACAGACTTCATGCAAAGTTGAAACCCAGTAAATACGCTGCAGGCTGAGGGCCAGCACAGCCCAGTGAAAAGAGCTGATCAAGCAAGAGTATCTCTTCATCTCTTCCTATTTGACTAAAGTTCAACAATAACTCATAAGGTCCTTTTTTCCCCAGTGGAGAACAGTGACTCTTGTCCAGAGGAATCTGTAGAGGCTTCAGAAATCTTCATCCCTTCTTGCATATCAAAATCCTCTGTGACAGCCAATAGACTCCAAGTGGAGCTCATTTGGGCACAAACCGACTACTCCAGCAGGACACCACAAACCTTAGAGGAGACCAGCACATTCTAGGTGAGTGGAAAAGGGTAGCGCACAAGTTAGTCAGGCTTTCCGAATAGCACTGTAGCATTTCTGCTTTCTTCTTTCTTCACTAAAAATCTGTTCTCTTATGGCCTTTTATTTAACACAGTGCTGGTGAAAGGGAAAATTCTGCCTGTGGGAAGCCTAGGCTTTCTGATTTTACAGCAAAGGCTTCGGGGGTGAACTAAGTGATCCATGGTAGTTTATGTTTTTTAATTAAACTGGATGGAAAAACAGAGCTCTGCTGCTGACCCTGCTGCTCAGTGCCTCATAGGGGGTTACAGTTTCTCTTTATCTTTGCATTTTAAGTTTTCACCAATTGTCTCTGCTACATCTCAGTAAATCTGATGGAAGTTCATACAACTAAAACACATAACATTTCAGCCAAAGACTTCTTAGTATCTCATTACTTCCTCCTGCTATACTTGTGGGAAAATGCTGTAAATCTAGCATGAGAGCTAAAGGTACATAAAGGTGGTGTGGAGGTCTGACTGCTGTGATTCAGACAGGGACGTGACCCTGATAGAGACCATTAGAAGCTTATTCTGAGAAGTGAGGGATGTTGTGGTATAGCTCTGACACATCTGATGACAAATTTCAGAACGACCAGAGATTCTGACTCAGTTCTCACCACAACTGTCATGCTCGGTTGGCATCCAGCAAAACAGATTAGCACTTGAAAACTGGTTGCTAGAGTTGTAGGTGGGCAGCAGATTACAGTTACCACCTCAGAAGAAATTTCATCTTTGGAAAAAAATAGTGGGTTTATAACTACCTCCAAATTACATCTGCATAGTGTCCCAAGTGCAAACAGTACTGCTCTGTTATGAATTCATCAATGCAATCTAGAATTTAGCAACACCAGTTTAGTACCAAACAGCCAGTCACTGAGTTACACTGTGTCGATCCATCATCTTAAGGCATAATCTGTTTTAAGAAGGTCTGACAGTTCAGATTTCAAAAGAAAACATAAGAAGAGGTGTGGGTGACTTAATAACTGTGACCTTTCCTTCTGAGTAATGGTCCAGTTCAGTGGTTCTTTTAAAAAGAATCTTTCCAATGATGTCACTAGAAGTTGACCATCACACCCTTATGCAGAGATGGTGAAACTTCGTGGTCTCTGTGGCTATATTGGTTTTAAAAAACAGTCCAGTTTCCTTTCTGGTAAGTCTTCACCAATAAATTGACACTGATCTTAACAGATTGCCATGGCTGTTCCCTGAGAAGGGGCCCAGCCTACACTGAAGGTCCTGGCAAATTTTGTAAACCAGTCTATTGCTATTTAGTTACGGTCAAGGACATGAAGGAAAATGCTGCACAACAATTCAGGAAAGGAGGTCATGGAAAGAAACTCCAACTCTAAAAAAGATGAGAAGAACGTAAAGGGAAATGGTTGCAAATAATAACTTGAGGAAGTCTCTTTAGGCAAAGACACAACTGAGTCTGACCTGTCCTTCACTAAAACCTACAAGATGCTTCTACACAAACCTGACAATCAAAGGTTACAACAGAATTGCATTTTCTGGCTCGCATCCCTTTCCCACATCCCATCTGCCTCTCTCACACAAAGCAGTGTCTCTGTCCAAACTGTTTATCAGGAATAATCCTGGGCCATGTTATGCCTGAACCATGTCAAAGCACTACCAAGACACTGCTGGTTGCCAGTGACCAAAACCATTCCTAAGAGCATACTAGCAATTAAATTGCCAAAGCCCAGTGTCCTAACCTGTGCCCCAGCCCTACCCTCACCTGCTCATATAGACGTAAGTAGAAAAAATAGGGAAAAAGAGTTTTGTGAAACCAGCTATAGTACTTCTTCCCACCATTAGGTGTTAAACTGTACTGCTGTCTGCTCTTCAGGAGGCTTCAGGTTTCCTCTTAGTCTTGGCTTGAGGCTCCAGCTCATTCATTCAGAAGCTGTGTTAATGTGAAATGAGATTATTAAAACAGAATAGTGTGTTCACACTTTAAAAATTTCAATTAATAAATAAAATACTAATCAATTATCACATACCTGCTAAAGAAAAACCAAGTCAAAATCATGCATTTGGCCAAAAGACTCTCTGGGGACAAAAATTAAGCCTGGGCTCCTGCTTGTAAGAGTATGCAGCCAGGATCAGTGTGGTTACATCCACAAGTCTAAGTTCGATGGCCAGAGTCTTTAACCAGATGTTTGAGATATTTGAGGAAATACACAGATGGCATATTGCTAGAAATTGCATACATTATCTTACAACAGTAAGTTCTGGGTTGAATTTTCAGCTTTTAGTATTTCTGTGGGAATATAAAGGAAAGACAAGCATTGTGAAGACAAAACAGCACTGGAGTTTCCACTTCCACAGCACGTTATAAATGCTGTCATTCCATACAGTGACCTTTTGCAAACCATTTTGAAAGGAAAGGAAAGCTTTCAAAGTAAGTATAGCGGCCATGTTCCAAGCAGAGGAAGCAAGGAGATTTCAAGGTATATTTGAGATTTATAACCCCACACTAAACTTTGGCTCAACTTAAAACTGTTTTTTCACTGGAACAATCAGTTTAGAGTCTCTCTGGTTGTTGGTTTGATTTTTCCTCCATAGGATTCTAGAGCTACCTCCTGACACAGGAATTTTACTTTTCTGTTGTTTGGAACCAGTTCTGAAAAGCATATGTTTGTTATAGAAAATCAGAGACCTGAAACTCAACAGGTTTGGCAAAAGAAGTAAAGACTAGTGTCAAGAGAAAGTAAACTTTCAGGACAGGACTCTCTGCTACTGCACAGGACTTACCATGACCTGCTGCTTCCACACTGTTCCGATGCTTGCATTTGTTCATCTGTGTTTGATCTCTTATCACAGCTGGCCATCAGCCTGCTGCAGCTGCTCCTTCTTGACCTTTTTCTTGAAGTTTATTTTCTCCCCAAAATCTGTTAGGATGCGCAAGGCTGGGCAGCACTTCCTTGGGGATGATAAATGCCATTGACAAGGCCCATTAGGAGGAAGACAGCCTCATACAGCTGAGCAACAAGAGTGCAGAGGAAAAGAGAAAGATCTACTGTTCCAGGTTGCAGCTTTCTCATCTATAAAACTGAAGGGAAAACAAAAACTGTCCGCAAAACCTAGAAGGTAGCTTCTAGAAAACAAGGAACAAGAATGACACTGACACAAGGCCTACAGGAATGCAATATTTGCAAAAAAATTATTAATTAAAACCAGCCTGGTAGGATGGAAGGGAGAGACATTTAGACTTCAATAATACTGGAAAGATCTCCCTCTTTTCTTTCCCCTCCTGTTGGCTCTCTCTTCCCTTCCTGCCTGCCAAGGAATGCTCTTCTCTCCCTGGTGACTACAGGGTAGCTCACAGCTGATGCCTTCAGAAAAGTGCTTTTTTTTTCTCCTAAAGCTCATATCCCCTCTGCTGTTTTCCTTATCCTTGGAATTCCCCTAAATTACACAATACAACCAATAGAAACATCATGGTTTCTCTCTTGGGGAGGGGTAGTAGTAGTAAACCCAGCACATTGAGCCTTACCAGTAACTAAAACCAAAAATCAAATCAGTCTTCTGAGGGTACCACAATATTTCCCGTTTTGAGCTCTGAAGGGGAATTAAAGCAAATCAATGTAGGCCTGCCAGTTCCTGAGCTCCTTGGTCTGGAGGGCTCCTAAGGTGACTCGGTGACTGGTCTAGCCACAACTAACTCATATACCATACCACCAAGGATTTTGGCACAAGCACCAGAGAACACACTCATGCACATCTGCATTTTGTAACAGAATCTCATTTAACCAAGGAACAAAAGCTAAATGTTAAGCAGTCTCTCAGTTTCAAAAGGAGAAATTGCTTTGAGCAGTTGCAACCTCTTCCACCAGAATAACCACGTGTCAAAGAGCTCCTTATCCACATAGCACGAGACAGATCACTCAGGAAAGAAACTGTAAATCCTAGTCATATCCCCAACCCAAAGAGCAGACCCAGTATAAACCCACAGTGTTAAGATGGGGCTCAGCCCAGACCCTGCTGCTACAGGCCAGTCCACAGCCATGGGGCCATCCGTGGTCAGGCCAGGAAGTCTCATCGGCGGATCAGGGAAGTCCCATCAGCGGGTCAGATGGGGACATGGACATACATACCTGTGGGACAGCTCACATGAGGAAGAGACTAATAGTCCCAGCAGAAAGACAGCTCTCTGTGGAACCGAGGGAGCTGCAAACACATCCTCATCTCTCACCACACCCCAAGGCTTCACAGCTTTTGGGGAAGAATTACAAATATTCTCTGATTGCATTTTTGGGCTTTTTTTTCCATGCTAGATATTCTTCATACATTTTAAAAAACTAACATACTCTCTAGCCCAGACCACCAAGCAGCAAAAACAGCAGCTTTGAACTCACATTACTGATGTGCCCCTTCATTTACACTCATAGTTGAAGAGACAGACACTATCATACACATGTGTTCAAAATGCTTCTGCAGAAAATTTAAATGCAAGCAAGCATGACAGTTTGCAAGTTTTCTTTACTTCTTCCTTCCAAGCACAGCCAGATGCCACACTAGGAAAAGCAAATTACTTAATTTTATAAAAGTGTTATGGGTTGCAGAAAACTGACTGAATCCAGGCAGCAAGCTAGGTATCTTTGACTTCTACTGGTCCAATCACCACTATCCTGTTCTGGCTGTTTAAGTACTCCTCCAAATATTTGGTGACTGATGAATTTGTGCCTCTTTAGGGACATCAGAACATTGAAGACTTGAAGATGTGAAGTCACTGTCATTTTGCATTTCTCATATAGTTTACACAATTTGCTCAAGATTACTCAAAGTATTCAGAGAGAAGTAGGCTAAGTTTTGGGGGGAAGAAGGTCTAGGAGTGGGTTACATATGTTCAAAGGTTTAGTTCTGAGCATTCTGACTGTAATTCAGCAAGACAGCTAAGAGCATTGCAACACAGTAACTTGAGGATACATATATATGCTTAGAATTAGATGCACACATGAAAAGCTTCCAAAAGTGGAACACATAGCACTATAACTCCACTAAACAATGAAATTCAGGAAGTGAAAATGCATCTTATAGTTCAGTCTTTTCTTGTCAACATCCCAGGAGCAAAAGGAAAGAATAAAGACTGTGGGAAGAAGTGCTAAAAGCCTCTTCAGAAAGAGATTTTGTCCTTAAAGAAAAGAGGTACATCTTAAAAAGAAAAAACAAAAGAAATCTGCATCACTCCAGCATTTCGCAATACACATTTCTTGATCATGTACATATGAATATAAAGATTTATACAACTGTGAGACAAAAACATTTATTTGGTTATACAAAAATAATTTGCACTTTATTATGTATCTTGGGACCATATCCTTGGCAGTATCCCATCCCAAGCTTTTTAAGCTCTCTCATTGATTGGATGGAAGTACTGTCCATGAACAATGACAGATATAGTTTATCAAAATTCATATATTTTCACAAGCTGGACACTGGATTTCAAGATGTAGATGAACCATATTTCAGAGTAGAAAATGCCTGAAAATTGCCATTCTGAAATTATTCGCTTTTTATAACATTTGTAGTTTTATAGAAGCCCTAGTTTGATAAAAATACTTTAAAACAAACAAACAACAAACCTCCCAAAATACCCTTCCCCTTTAGTAACTGGAAAAGTGTTTTTTAATCATCTATTTGAAGATACTCAACCTGCTACACAAACGTAAATATTCAGAGCCTTAAATTACAGGGAGGGTGTTTTTAAAAAGAATTTCTATAGGAAATTCAAAGCAAAAGCTTTGTGCCTCTAAGAACATTACCAGTTTCCTGGCATTTGCTTGGCTGGTACCAACAGGCATGTTTAGGAATCCCATTATTTTAACAGAACTGGATACAAAGTAGCTCTATTCTTCAAGGCAATAAATTCTCTCCAGCGTAGATGAGAGACAGGTCTTTTTTGCTTGACACAAAGGCCTACATGTTCTTGTCCAAGTGGTGGGCAGGAAATCTCAAACCATTAGTTTGCTCTGGTCCAAGAGCCCATAAAGTTCCAAGAAATCTCTCTGGAGCTCACCTCAGAAACAGAATCTCAAAGCATAACAGAGGATAATTAGGAATTTCCTTTGCCAACACATACATCTCTTTATTCTGCAGCTAACACAGCCTCCCTTCCTATTGGCAGCACGCACAGAAAGAGATAATATGAACAATATGAAGGATTGACAGATAAACTTGGAGTTTCATTCTTTGATTAAACAATGCTTGACACATTTCCTTTTCTGGAGCCAAACAAGTAAGACCTAGTGGCAATGACCGTAGAGGAACTTTGTTGAACCCCCAAGTCCCCATGTTTTTTTTTAAGACAATACTAAAATCACAAAAAATCTCATAAGCAAGCAGGAAACAAATTGAAACTTTCCCCTTGTGAAGATGAACATCACCCCAGCTCTATACATTTTCCAACACTTAATCATTTCCCCCCTTATTTTTCTTCATATTTCCTAGAGTAATTTAGATTTTATATAGTACATTAGCAATAACAAATTGGTAGAGATTCTGCTCATTCTTACAGAAAAATGTCTAGCAGGTCTGCAAACAAAAACTCCCCTGAACTTTGGTCTGAGTCTTGACTTTCCCTAACTCCACCACCATGCCCAAACAATTCATCCATCACGGCCTGAATTGTGCATGGACAGATGACTAGGAGTGCAAAAGCTCACAAGAGTAAGAGGTGAAAAGCAAAATTTCTGACAGAATAAATTTGACTAAATAATCTTTCTCTATAAATTTAAACTAGAACAATTCTTTCATGAAGGTAAGACAGTCTTCAGAGTCCATCCCAATAAAATTCAGGCCCAAAAGAGGATTGTGGGATCATTCATATTATTGTCAGTAATAGCTCCATTTGGCTTTAGATGAAATTATTTAATCTGAACAGTCATTTGAACATCTGCACTGACATTCCAGAAGCCTGCAAACAAGAACATTTTATGCAGTTCAGTAGCAAACAGTGCAGCACAGTGGGTGCCATGGAAGAGACAATCTCAGCTCAGCACACACCTAAGGTTACACATGTGGATAGAGCTGTTGAAATCAACGGGTTCATTTGAATGTTTATATATTTAACTTGCAAGTGGGTGTGGGTCAGAGCAAGAACAAACAGTGAAATCTTGATGTGTTGCAATCACCAAAGGTCCCACTGAAGTCAGTGCTGTAAAGAAGCCATCTGCTTTAGCAAGAATTACACCTGGCAATTCCTGCAGACTTGGAATGCTGTCCTTTGAACTGCTGGTCTTGTCTGTGCCAATGATACTGAGTACATGACTTTGCTTCATAACTTACCTTCTTTTTAGTCCCCGCACCCCCCACCCCTCGCCTCCCCTCAGGGATTTTCTGAAATCCTGAAGAAAGTCGTGCAAGTTATATTAAAAAACTCTTTCACTAGGTACACAGTATTACATTATGTTTGTCATGAGTTCATAGAATGCATTTAAATAGTTGCAGTGATTCAGATGTTCACAGTTAACTTGTTATGCCAGTGCACTGGCAGAGGGGAGATCTCCCACAATGTATGCAATGGTGCCATCTATCTCTCTGCCCTCCTTTCCTGCAATACCTGTGATAACTGACAGCACCTTAGGTGCGACATCCATTTTAACAGGTAGGGAGAAGAGTGCTTTTCTAAAAAGTCTCACATAGCATGACAGGAATTTCTAAGGAGAACACAAGCCCATGAAGTCTAAGAGAGACCCTTCAGCATGTAGCTCCTTAGTGACTATTTTTGTTGGGTTTTTTTCTTTCTTATTCACCATATAAAATTTTTTTAGTGTTACAGGTTCAGTTGCAGAATGTAGTGAGACTCCAGCATCTGCATCTGCTAGTCAAGGCAGTCTTGCATCTTAAGACTCAACAGTCTCAAAAAATATGTAATGGTGCAGTTGCTAATAAACCACAATTTTGCAAACCAACTGGAACTAGACATTAGTGTGCAAAAAGCACACAAAGCAGCCTTATGAACAGACACAAAAGCAAGGGTCCATGTACGGGTAGCCCATATTTTGCATTCAGGAACATCCCTACAGATATTTGGCTTAAACTGCATTCCAGAGACTGGTTGAGTAGCCAAGGAAAACACAGGTTCAGAGAGCTATTGTTCCTTGTTCACTTGATTTATTTCAAAACACGCATACATGAGTACAAAACTCAAAAGATAGCTCCAACCATATATCTGTTCATCTGTGGTCAAGTAAAAAAAAGACAAGACCCCTACTGTGCAGAAGGCATAGACCAGTATCACACTAAATTTTTCCATGTGAACAGCCATCATCATCCACCACAAGCAAAAAATCCACTCAAAATGAGGATGCCAAAAGCATCAAACAGATGTAATTTTCCAATAGTCCAACACCACATAAAGGATAATCTCCTAAACTCACATATTTTCTAATAAAGAAGAAACTATTATTTCATTGTCAGTCTCACTCATTGACTTTAAAATAATATAGTAGTCCAAAAATGAAAATTGTCATCTGCCATTAATGCTTCACAGCAGCTAATCTACCTAAAACCTGAAGACCTGGGTTTGGGTACTTGTAACTTTCTGCCAGTTCCTGCTTTTGAATAAAAAAGTGTTTTCCATGGTGCGTAGGGTATGTACAGTGTTAAGGCCCAGACACATACGTAGAATCATAGAGTGGTTTGGGTTGGAAGGGACCTTAAAGATCACCTAGTTCCAAACCCTATGCCATGGCCAGGGACACCTTCCACTAGATCAGGTTCATCACAGCACCATCCAACCTGGCCTTGAACACTTCCGAGGCTGGAGCATTTCACACTTATTCCTGCCACATGGCTTTGTTAAACATTTAAATGATCATTTCATCACTAATTTCCTTCCTTCCGTAGAGGAATGGAAATCCCAGAGCAGCACAAACAACCTTATGCTTACATAGCACTATGACATGTATGCAATAGTGAACACAAGATGAGTAGCTCAAACAGTAATACCAGTGCTAAACATGTTAAATCAATGCATCTATAACTCAAGTGAAAATGTTATCCCACTACAGGCTGAGTTGTCCCCTCTGCTTCCAATTCTTTTCTGTGGGAGCCAGTGGGCCTGGGGAGCACCCAACAGAGCCTCTCACAGGCTGCATTGCTCAACCCTCTCCTGTCTGGATTTGCTCACTCTTTAATCTGCTAATTCCTTTTTCGACACAGAGTAGTAGTTTACTTCAAACCCCTTCTCAGTGCTTTGGTCACCAAAGTGTAGTGGGGTATCAATATAAATCAAGGGAGATAGGCTAATAGTTGTTAAGAGCTACAGCCAACATCTGTACTCAGAGTAATTCCGCATGCAAACAAGGGCCACATTTGCTAGTGTTATGTTTTCATATGTTAAGGAAAAGAGATAGATTTCCCGTGAGAGGTGCTGAAGCTCCACACAGCATTATTTACCCTTCTTTCAAAAGCATGATTTTTACCAACGGAAATTACTCAGATGCAATAAAACATGTTTTTCTAACAAAATGAAGTCCAAATCCTGCTTCCTGGACCAACAAGAGCTTTCCAATAGAGGACAATAAAGCTACCTCTTAGACCAGGAAAAATATTATTTGGGCCTTTCTTTGAACCATCCAACAGCGGTAAATAAATATAAAGAGACAAACATTTCACCTCATTATGTTTTCATTTATGGGTAACTGTGGTGGTGTGTGCACAGGAAGATTCCTTAATGATCTCAGGTTGATCCTGACCAGAACACACTGAAAACCTTTCTCTGGTTCACGAATCCCAGTTAAGAAAAGGTGTTCCAAATATCTTTCAACAAAAACACACACATCTTTGTCAGTGCTTTCAAAGAATTAGCTACAGACTGAACTAGCTTAGGTACAGCTTAAAAAAAAAATTTAAGAAGCCTTTTTTCTTCCCTATGTTTTTAAAGCTGTACAAAGAGGGGGTTTTGTGGCTCATACAGGCAAAAGAGGACTTTTATTACTAGTCTGTTTGCCTCTATTCTGTGGAGCTCTTTTCCTTTAACTGTATCATCCCAGGTTTACACTAGAAACTTTTACTGCTTTTGTACTGCAGGGTGTGAGTGGGATGATCTATGCTTTTCTTAAGTGACAAAACCATAAAGGCTTTTCCGCTATATCATGAGGGGGAAAGTACTTCAGTAATGTATTCCTTAGTGTATACTTGCAAAGCCATGAATTTCTGCCAGAAAAATTGTTCTTTTGTAATCATAAACTATGTTTACATTAGACGAGTTCAGCGTTATGGTTAGAGACAAATCTTTTCTAATGAGACTATGAGACCATTAGAACTTTATTTATGAATAAATGGCTGTACTGTTTTTAAACAGAAATTTATTTCAGTTCAAATGGGCTATTCATAAAGCATTTTCCCTTATTATGATTGTACATATTTGATCACAACAAGCAATACTAACTATGTTTAGTTCTTCTCATGTATCTTTAGCAAAAACAGACAAACAAAAAAACAACACCCAATGCAAAACATAATAAACAAACACATCTCAATAGGAAGTGTGTCACACTAACATCATTGCCTGATGTCCCAGACTCATGGACATCAAAGAGGACTGCTATCAGCAGACCTGGGAAGGGAGAGAAAACAGAGGGTCTGCACCACAATAAAAGCTGATGATTAAACCAAAATGGTGTGTGATTTTTCACAGGATGAATGAAGTCTTTTATGTAGATGTCAATTCTGATCTGGATTTTCACCCTCTGAATTGTTTGATTTCTGTTTTCAATAAAGGCACCTACATGTAGATGGATGCGACAGCAGGGAAAGATGATTCTACCTAAATAGACACCCACAAGCATTTTTGAAATCATAAACTTTTGAACATTCCAGAGAAAATCTAATTGTCTAAAAATAACAATAATTGTTTACCTTAAAGTAACTGAATTAGATCCTACCTTTGGGGCTTTATTCAGTTCAGGTAAATAAGATTGGGCTGCTTTCACACTGTCCAAAGGAATGCCCTGCCCTGTCAGAATACCTTATCTACCCGTACTTCCTTCAGAAGTCAAGGAATTCAGAAACATAAGGATTTAATGCCAGGAAAAAGAGTAAGCAATCCATACAAACAAAGCTTCTCAAAAAGCCTCCTTGCTGTAGGTTGAGTAGCCCTTCTGCATTTCTTCAGTAGTTACACACATGGATCCTACCTACCAGTTATTGCAACACGTAAGTCCAAGCATTCGGACAGCTCCTTAAACATGGTTTTCTGAAACTGGCACCCAGTACAGAGGACCAAGCCACACGTAATATGGACAAAGACCCACACAGCTGCTTTAGAAATTTCAGAAATTCAGTTGTTTTTCAAATCCATCAACTGACTCTTCTTAAAAAGACACTGCCATTTTTCCCAATGTCAGGGCCATCCAATCTCCAGAATCAAGCTACTCCTTATCTTTGATGTGATGTCTTCCTGTGCTGTTGCCTCTCACTGCTGTTATGTCCTCAGATGGACAGGTTTTAGGTCTTGGATGCTGACAGGAAGACCAGGTGGTGTTTAAATAATTTTCTAATAATGAGCTATAGGCTTTTAAATGTTCTCCGTTTTGCTGCAATGACTTACTAAACATGTTATAAGAATACAGAGGTATTTAGATCAAATTGAGAACAAATGTTAAAAAATAAGGATGAATAAATAGGATTTACTTAGTAAAAAACAAAACCAGATTAGAGAAAGAGTCCAATAAATCAAACCATTAACTACTTGAAAGAGAATTTCACTGTCTCATTGGTGCTAACTCTTTCAATGCCCAGTTAGCCATTACTTCACCAAAATTACAAGTAGAAAAATTACTGGTGTGCTCAGAATGCCTTCAGACCTCCCAATATTTTTTCATTAATGTTAATATGCCATTAGAACATTCTGCACTTGAGTTAGTGACTCATGATATTAGATATAGCCCTAAGGCAATCAAGAGTCACAAGTATCTCACAACACACTTTCATAGCCATGCCTTGTAAAATATCCTTGGCATCCGAAATTCATCACTTCCTCAGCAATCTCCCAAAAATGGTAACTTTAGAGATGCCTGCAGCAGTGCAGGCACTACGCAAGCTCTCCTTCCAGAAGTTACTTCTCAGTGCTGTTATTAGCATTCACAAGTGGGAGAGCTGACTGGTAGGGGGCAAAGCATTGATCGTCATCTTGTCATGTTCCATCAGTCACTGTTGATACAAGCTGCAGTGAATAATGTAGTATAAATGAGAACTTCTGCAGATAATGGCAGAACATCAAAACAACAGTAACGTCATTACTGAGAGATACTCATTTCATAGTGTGTTTTACTTAATAACACTGACAGTGAATAGGACCTTTTAAATGCAATAAAAGTAACTGCTTCTTAATGGCAACTGAATATGAGAGACTGGAGAAATCCCGGCTTATGAAAAAGGAATCGAACAATAACGTTTAACACATCTTCGAAGGAAGAAGAAAAATTAAAAAATACCTCTTATGGAGGTAGAAGAATGTAAAGATATCTCCAGTTCCATGTGACACTACCAAGTACTGGCTCCTATAATCAATGTAGAAAGACTACATGTATATGTCTGCCAATTGCACACCTTTCCCCAGGTTCTACAGCTTTTGTTTATATGGAAAGATTATTTTTCCTTCAGTGTTCATTACACTAGCATTATCAACAGTAGTGTAATTAATCATTGCACACATTCACCCAATTGCAAACCCACTCCATGTACACACAGAGACTTCCCTACATAGTACCAAATCTGATAAGGAAACCAAAGAGATTCCTAAGTTGTGTCACAGACACCGAGGAAGACAGTTCAAAGTAATCTATGTGTTGTGCAGGAAAAGCAAAAGAAAAGATTAATATCTCTAATTACAAAATGGGGATTACCCTTAAATGTTTCAATTTGAACAGGCAATTAACTGAGATAATGGCTGCAAATACATGGCCTGAAGTGTTCTTACCTTTCATATTTAAGTAAGGGTAATATCCATAAGGAAGAAATGTTCTCAAAGCATGCTTATCATATTAATCCAGTCTTCCCTATAAAATGTGAAGCTCTTCTTCTGGCTTATCCCTTTAAGCTGTAGATTTCCTACAGCAATTTCATTTGATGGCTTAATACTGCATGAGCCTCAGCAAGATTAATCTGACTCCAAAGCAGGCAGTACTGTTTCAGTACTCATTTGCACACAGTTTTATACTGAGGAAATAAAATTATGCTACATAGCTTGCTTGAGCATTAGTCATTCATCAGTCAATTGATAAAGTGCTGAAAATAAACTTTGGTTAAGAAATTAAAAAATACAGTTTATGAGCACAGCTGCCAGAAGTGGACATGACTGTATTTTGATTTTTTCACAAATACATATTTTGCTAAAAGCCTACATAAGTGATTGCCTTGTTGGCGTAAATAGGATAGCTAGACTGGAAACCAGCTAATAGATCTTTACGTGGTAGAGGTAATAGACGAACTCAGAGCTGCACATCTCATCTCAGCAGCCTAGGGAAGCCAATCATACCTTCAGACTTGCCCCTTATCTGTGGGATATTTTCTTATTCTGTACTTTTCAGAATCACAGTTTGGTTTTATTTAAGTCAATGTGACATGCAACATCACAGAAATTTGGCTGCATCTTAAGACCTAAACATGGTCACTCCTGCTCAGAGCTAGTGATGAGGGCACTAGGTACATCATGCCCAAAATGTACCAAAGTCCATTCTTTCCTGGAAAATTTCCTGCCCACTCCACACTTCTAAGTAACACAATCATCAGCAGATGCAGAGATGTTGCTGCCCACCTTGAGTTCACAGCTGGGGACTAATCGGCATAAACATAATCAGAAGATATTCTCACTCCATTTGGCAGTAAAAGCTAGGAAAGAACATTCCTCCCCCAGACATTCGAACTGATCCATATGCTCTTTGTGGTAAGCTAAGTGGCTGCAAACCCCCAGCTAGGCACCAGTAGGAGGGTAGCTGAGCAGGGAAAGTCATAACTTGCTGTGGCTTCCAGCTGCTCCCCTACGGCCTGACATTTCTCGAGTAGGTGTACATTTTGGGAAATAATACCCTTAGGTGCTTGGCAGAGAATAAGGCTGTTTTCCAGAACAAGCACCATCAGTGCCTGTACACCACAAAATTGCTGTAACCCTCACTGTTTAAAATGACTGCTTCAGACTTAGTAAAATCCCTTTGGTTATACTAAATAAACATGAAGATCTTAAATATACCTGCTGGGAGATTGGAGACGCAAGCTATGATATACAGCAAGTAGGAAAGCAGAAAGGGGGGATCTTTGAAAATTACCGGATATTTTGTCTCTAAAATACATTTCTGAAAAACAAGTAAGAAATATTTCATGTAATGATGAGTCGACAAGATATTGTAAGAGAAAAGGCATCACGTAGGAAATTGACAGGAAAACATACAGCAGGAACTAAAATGAGGAAATATATCAATATCTCAGAGTTGAAGCAACTGTGAGAAGTTTTGATTCCAGAGGAAATGCTCATAGTCAGGCTAGAGCAAAAATAGGTTCAAAATGTATTCAGACCAAGTGCACCCACAATGATCAAAACTATGTTAGCTTTCTTTCCAACAGTTTCTAATGCCAGTACACAGAGTCTTGCCCCTATGCAAGGCTCGTCCAGCTACCCAAATCCTAACCACTACATCTGAGACCTTGCTTTTGTTGATTCAGAGACTATGGATATGAATTAAGGCTACACCTTTTATCAGTGGTCAGGTATTAACTGTGGTGGTAACTTTTGAAGGGGGGGTGTGCATGTGTGTGTGAAATGGGAAGGAATAATGAGGGAAAGCACAGCAGCAAACTTTTGCTCTGGGCTGCCTTGTCTGAGCCAGTTTCTATTACAGTTTCCAGACTGAGAACACATTGTTTGTTCACGGTTTGCGGAAACCTAACTTGTTAAAGGTTTTGGGCTCTCCTCCTCATTTCCCCTTGCTAAATTGCCATAAAAAGTAGTTTATATTATGCAGGGATTTTCACCTTTGGCATTTCTGAGATGTCTAGCCTTCTTGTTTTTCACATTCCTGCCCTCTGTCAGCAAGTGGTGTCTTCAAGAAACATACTGTGTTGTCATGATTAGCAGAGAAAAAGTTCTATGGAACTGTGAATTGGGAGGCAAAGAAATAAGTGTATCCACTTGCTGGCTTGAAAAAGTAAAAAAAAGAAAAAGCTCTTCCTAAAAGAAAATCCTGATTTTCCAATCCTGATAGTGTACATCAGTGGTGCTGGCACAGTGAAACTCAGACCCTTCACAGAACCCTGCTCTGGCCTCATTCCCAGATTCTTCTTTTCCTCCAAATTCACGACTAAGAATCACTGGTAGAGGCTGCAAATTCACGACTAAGAATCACTGGTAGAGGCTGCTAATTCAAAGCTCCACTAAATCTCCTCACAAGAACAGAAGGTACGAAAGTTATGATGGGACACAAGGAGAAATCACATCTTGTAACCACTCTTCATGAATACCTTCATCAGCTAAACAAGGAAACAAATAAATATTTCCAGAATTGTCAGTGGGTATAACTGTTACAGTAAGGATGGGGGCATGGGGTGATGGGTGGTGTAGGGGAGGAGGGAAACAACAGGTCTACAGAGTACATACACTGGAGATGTTCTTAGAAGTTGCAAGTTGCAAGGGCTAATACTAATGGTATGTATTGTGAAAGCTGAGCCTATGGCACTAAATTCATGTACTACATACTATCTCTCTCACACAATGATGTCTAGCCCAAGCAATCTCAAACTGAAACACTGCAATTCTCCAGCGCCCTACTCAGCCTTGCTCTTGCTTTTCTCAAGAAATGTCAATTTATTTCTTGCCCTTAGACTTCATTTTTGAACCTCCTTAACGATAACCAAAAGAGAGGGGGGAAAAAAACCCAAATTAGCCAGGCTATAGTTACTTTGACTGAGCTAACTGTAACTACTAACAAGTACAAAAAACTTTGGAAAACCATCACCACAAGAAATGCACTTAAACTAAAAATATCACAGCACAGTTTGATTGGATCTTGATCACTGTGTTTTAAACAAAAGTTTATTTTTAACTGTTTGTTTTTAAGCAAAGGTCACTAGAAAGCCAACTGTTATATATAAACTTTAGATGATTTTGTGATTTCTTGCTAAAACAGTCTCATGCCTTCTGTTTCACTTGGAGGAGCTTAATTCAAACTGAAATCCACAGTTACTATACCTAATTAAGAGTCTCAACATGCAGAACACTTTACATAGAATGGCTTAACTTCTGCTCCTATAAATGACTTGACACAAAAGAAGATGCTAAGGTGTCCAGTAACTGATGTTCTCAGGGAGCTGGGGACATCATATGAAGAAGACCAGGGCTAAACAGACACTGCAGTGACTACTATAAAACGGAGCAGATGCAATCAGGTACTTGCGTCGACCTGCTTTTCTTTTTCATACACACTTGCACATCCATTCTGCTATTGCATCTATGTGCTATCCTTATTGTTCTGATTGCCAAGATGAAAAAAGCACCTGGCTCTTGCTTCAGTTGCTGGATTTTCCAAATCACAGTCATCCTTTTTTAAGAATATAATGGGGGTTTAAAAATGGACTTTTTACATAAATTCAGAAAGACATAGTAGTATTAGTATGCTATTTTCATTGAGGCAACACCAAGCTCTATTTGCTTTGAACGGCACTTAAGGTACATAGATGCATACATATTAAAAGCCACTTGCTGAAATAACCTGAAATAATTAAAATAATTCCTGATTATGCTTAAAGAAAAGTCATTTCCAAGCAGTAAAAATTGATAGTCAGTGAAATCTTGTTATTCAGCCACAGCACATGAGATATGTATTTTGATGTCTATTAGTTCTGTAATTGTTTTCCCTCCAAGCATTCATTTGTGGAGATTTGATAGCACTCTGGGGTTGTTGCTAATTACTCTAAAATAATTTGTCCTGAAAAATTTGGCAGTGCTCTTCATAAATGGTAAGTCTGAATGCTTAGCTGCATGACTCATGAATATCAATGGTTAATAACAACTCTTCTCTAAAAATACTAAAAGTTCATTGCAATAATAACAACCTTTGATGCAGAACCTCTTGCATAACAACTGTCTTTATACAAAGGTCTCTGTTTCATACAGATGTCAGCAGGGTTAGGAAGTGCTCCCTTTTTAGGAGGATGCTGATCATGATTTCAGGTGAACTAATAAGCTGGAGGATATCTGCATGAGATACAGAAGAAATAGCTTGACCTAGTTCACCTTATCCTGAGTTGGGATTATTTACTCTTCCCTTTATCCAGCCTATTTTGATGACTTCAATGATTAGGACTGACTCTGCAAATTATGGCAAGGCTTCACCATACTTGTTATCACAAGAACTTTTTAAGTGTTAAAGCCAAGTCCTCAATGATCCAGCTGCACATTATGTTCCTACTGCTCTGCAAGAGCCATTTCTATTCCTTTCTTGAGGCTAAACAACTTCAATTTTTCCAGTCCTTCCTCAGTGGCGATGTTTACTACACCTAAAATGACTCCTGGGAGGAAATGTGTCTACTTGCACTGGAAAACAAGTCCAGCTCACTTTCACAGGTATAATTTTACTGCAGAGACACAGCAGGAGGTGCTCTGAAAGCCCAGTGTGGCCTCTGAACGCAACAGGCACCTAACATATAACTTCACACAGTAATGTAAAATCATACATATAGAGTCAAAAATGAAAGCCACATGTCAGTCTGAGAGATTACTCAAGAAAAATTGAAAGATGTAAAAGTAAGAATAATGAGATGAACACAAACACTGAGTATGAAATGGAAGGGTTACCAGGATTTTTGTGCATGTTAACAAGTGAGAAGAGAAAAGTAGGGAAATCATGTATCTCAACATTCAGTTATGCTTTGCCTTCAGTGGAGTGCTGTATCAGATCACGACACCCAAATATTCACATTTCAAAGAGGACTTCAAGAAGTAAAGAACAAAAAATCCAGAAAGTTTCCAGCAAGATCTGTTAAATAACTAAAAGATGAGAATCATCATAGGAATCTGGCATATTTAGTTCACAAAGTTACTCAGTTACATCCTCTGGGATTATAAATACATTGAGGCCACTGCACACAAAGCAAATGATTGGAAGCTGAAGCTAAGGAAATAAGATTTAAAGTCAACCCACTACTGTAGGAGGCAGAACTGCTCAGAGTATTCCAGCAGACCCTATAGGTCAGTCAGCCACCTTTCAAACAGTAGACTGTATGCATTAAATGTAAAGGAGTTGCACTTACATCAAGATTTGATTAGGTTAATCTTAGGTTATATTGCTGAGTTTTGAAATTCTTAATTCACTGGGATATTGTCAGTCTTTAATTTTAGTATAAAACAGTTTTTTTGTTCAGTACAGAAAAGGAAGGAAAGAATATGAAGTTTCATATTGGAAGAGCCAGTGACATTTTCAATTTCAAAAGCTCTTTTTCATCACAAGAAAAGTGGGATTTTTTTCAAAAGCAAAAATGCAAATAAGTAGAGAATACTTTAAAAAGAGGGATGAAAGGAAACAACAGTATTCGAGGATTTGCTTCCAACACCCAATCTACAGCACAAACTCAAATATGAATCTTGCTGACCACCAGAAAAGCTTCATTTGTGCTCCTTCCTTCACCTGTTTCAGTTCTCTGTGCTTCTCTATTTCTTGTGGGACCAGAACAGCATGCTGACAGACTACCCAAAGCAGCATTTCTGACCTTTTCTGGAGCATCATATAGCATGTGAGAAAGCCTCTTCCCATGCCACAGTCTTGTAGTAAAGTCCATAAGGAGAGACAACTCAGCAAGGACTTTCCTCTGCACTGCCTATCTCTGAACATGGCATGGCCAGAGACCATTCCTGAGACAGACACCATTCCTGAGACAGACACCATTCCTGAGACAGACACCATTCCTGAGACAGACACACACTGCTGAGCTTCCCACAGCAAGCTCTGCGCATGCTTCTCACAAAAACCTGCATCCCTGTTCTCCAAAATTACGTCAGTTTACACAAGTCAAGATGAAGGAGACATGCTTGGTACTGGCAATTTTCTGCTAAAAGTAGCGGAAAGACTTATTTTGCTGGACTGGCAGAGTTCCTCTACTGATTTACTTTATCTTATTCAAGTCTCATTGACTTCTCTGAATCTGATTTCACAGATATTTAATTAAGCTACTTAAAACACTAGCACTAACTAGTTAAAAACTTATGTATAAGATGGTTCATTTAAGTGTATCAGATAAAGGGGAATCTCAGGTAGGTATAAAATGGCTTTGACTGTCCAGTGTGTTGGCTAACAATTAGCAAACCACTGTGGGAACAGAAAACTCTTACCAGAGATGTGTCTGACCAGTTTCACAGGCCCCTGCAGAAGCATAAAAAGGTAGTAAACATCAATCCCATTTCTAAATTGTACTTAAAAACCCTTCATATGGGCTAAAAAAAATATATGATTGTTTGCATCTGGGTCTAATAAAAAAGGCTAATAAAAACTGGAGTGTGATTGTGGCTCCATGATGAAGCAAAGCTGGAAACAGGTCTCGATGTAACACTGCAGAAACAGACATGAAATCAGATCTTATGAATATTGCAAAGGAACGTATAAGTAAAATATAACCAATCATAATCTGTGAATAGATCAGATTCTTGTTTCCAAGCAGATGAACTTTAAAAAGAAGATGTATAACAAGTAGTGTTTCCTTAAATAATGAGAGCTATAATGAAATTGCACTAAGAAGAGGAAAAAAAAGGTTGGGAAAGACAGAAGCCAAGCACAGCAGAGAAAGGAGCAGCAACTTAAAACTGCTGCTACACAATGCCAGGGCATTTAAATAAAACAGAGTACTGTGGGGGGTGAGGGAGAGGAATCCTGAGAATTCTCCAAAAGCAGTTTAAAGTCATACAAAAATGGCATGTGTGAAAGATATTTTTGAACAGTGTTATCACGAAGTTGCAGGAACCCCACAAAAATATTTCATCAAGCTACAAGGAAAGACAGACTTGTGTAACTAGCCAGTTTCCAGAGATGAGCAGATGGCACTAGTAACAGAAATGGAAAAGGCCATACCTGAAATGAAAGCACAGAAAGATGCAACTCTAGCAAACAGTAGAGACTTGCACAAACCTGATAAACAAGCTTATACGTAAAGACAAGGCAAACAGCAGCAGAGACAAGACAGTGAGGAGAAAGGGGAGAGAAAGTGACACAGAAAATAAACCATCACTCAGTCAATTGCAAATGTACAAGGTGAAAAAAAAAAAGAAAGCCAGTGATGTCATGTAGAAAACTTAATGGAAAAACCTTAGACATACACTCATCATGTCAAGGGTTTTGGGAACAAACTGACGTGCTGAGAACGTCAAGACTTCTCACAGATTATATTAATGAAACAAAAAAGTAAAAAGTAAAGGTTAGTCATCCCCACAACTCCCCCCAAAATAATAAGACAGCAGTGAAAGAACAGCAAAACAAATCAAAGAGCAAAAGCCAACACCTTTTTTTTCATGCAAAACTCTATACTAAGTAGTGCAAATTAAAAATGTACAATGAGTCTGGGATCTTTATTATGAAGACGGTAGACACATGAAAATGGTAGACTGACATTTCACATAGGGAGAAAAAGTCACAGCTTCCAAATAAAAAAATATGCATATAGTAACTAAACCTCAGACATACACTAAACCTAAGCCATACACTAAACATAAGACATACAACAACAAAAAAAGTAAAATTGAATAAAAACTGGATAGTTATGAGTCAGTCACAGTACATAAGTAACACATTGTTTATCATTGACTCTGAAGAAGTAAAAATGTTACTGCAGTTATCCATCCTTAGCATTATCAGTGCAATAACCATTAGGATTTAAAACTATCTGGCATTTTCTAAAAATCTTGCAAGTACTTTCACCACCTGAGAAAACAAATGGAGTAAGCTTCTCCAGGATACTGTCTCAGTACACTGCAGCTTGAATGTTGATAGGAGCTGGAAGCCAGCTACCACATCCTGAAAAATAAAGTGGTGAATGAAGAGGCAATCAGCATATAGCATGAGATCAGCCAAGCAGAGCACAAGTACCAGTACAGTGAAAGGCACTGAGCTGCTGGATTGCATATCAGCTTCATTATCAACAGATGGTCAATACTTGGAAAGAACATCTTAAAATAAATGTCTGCTTGACAAAAGCCAGCCAGAATTCTTAAGAGCAGGTAAAAACTAGTAGCAAAGGATATTAGAGGATATTAGCCAGAGAGGAGAGGCTCTTTTTGGTTTTTTCCACTTAGTTGATTACTGGGTTGTGGGAGTTTTGGGATGTGTTTTGTTGTTCTGGTTTTTTTTAACAAAAAATATCATGATCAAAACAGGTACTTCACTAAAGTGACTGAGAAGCAGACAGCTAACTGCTGAGGCAGAGTGGCCTTGCTATGTGAAAAGACAACAACTGAACAAGAACTTTGACCTCACAATCAAAGAGAAAGCATCAACCATCCTGCCTGTTTGAGACTTTTAATGCAGACACTAGAAGGAAACAAGAAAATAAAGCAGAGACATCCAAGTGCACATATTCATTATTCTGCCAGGCTGGCCCCCCACCCTGAGGAAGAATTTTTCTCTGTGCCCATAAAGACAAGAGCCACAGAGGCAAGCTGAGCCAGACTAAAAGCATCACTTAAAAGATGAGTAGATCATCGAGAACAAAAGGTTTATCAAAAGTCAGAGACACTTTCAGATGGGAAGGCTATTTCTGAAAAGTCAGAATTGCAAAATTCTGCCCATGACACTGGGTTAAGTGGTCATGATACTTGCAGAAGTCAAGTTAAGTGGCAAACAGATGAGAGCTCACTGCAGGCCCAGGTTTTACATTTTAGAGTATTGTCAGCTCCAGAAAAATCTTTACAGGTTAAAAAAAAATCAAAAACAAAGGAAAAAATTTAAAAACCAAAAAATAGAAAGGAAAAAAGAACACAGAGGAAACATTAAGAAAAAAAAAGAAGAAGAAGAAAAGAAAAAAGAAGAAAAACATCCAGTAGGATTACAGTGATTTCAGGTGAAAAGTATCACAAAGTGGTTGCTGTCTTACAGTGTTTGTAGAATTATGTGCATATAACATTATGGAAGAAGACCAAATTTTCTACTGAAATCCCAAAGAATGTATTTTTAAAATTGAAAGAAAAATGTGCACTTTTGGGTTGAGGTAATCTTCCTTGACAAAATTAACGCCAAAATACTTCAACATACACACCCATGGAGCTCACTGGCTCCAGCATGTCTACAGACAAAAACAGGAGCAGGACCGATCATTCAGAAGACGATGGTGAAGTGTCCAACAAGCCCAGGTCTGCTAGAAATACACAACCTCTGTAAGCACAATCTTTCTCCCTGGGAGATGTTGCTACATATATGACAGAACTTCCAAATTCCCTTCAGTATAGGACTGAGCACTTCAGTGAATCACCATTAGTTTGGAGAACACTGTGCTTGTTCAAGTTAGACATAATTTTATATTGACAAATTGTGCTGGTTTTGGCTGGGATAGAGTTATTTTTTTCCATGTTAGCTTGCATGGGGCTGTGTTTTGGATTTGTGCTGAAAACAGTGTTAATAATACAGGGATGTTTTCATTATTGCTGAGCAGGGCACATGGAGCTGGGAGGGGACACATCCAGGATAGCTGACCCCAGGTGACTAAAGGAACATTCTATTCCACATGGCACAGTGCTCAGCACATAAAGCTGGGAAAGAAGAAGGAAGAGGGGGATGTTTGAAGTAATGGCATTTGTCTTTCCAAGCCACATTACCCGTGACAGAGCCCTGTCTTCCTGGGGATGGCTGAACACCTGCCTGCCCAGGGGAAGTGGTGAATGAATTCCTTGTTTTGCTTTGCTTGTGTGTGTGGGTTTTGCTTTACCTACTGAACAGTCTTTATCTCAACACACAAGTTTTCCTATTTCTACCCTTCAAATTCTTTCTTCCATCCCACCGGGTGGGGGTGAGGAAGAAGCTGTGTGGGGCTGAGTTGGTGGCTGGAGTTAAACCATGACACAAATATATAAAGAAGTTAGCTAATCTACCCTAACACAATGTGAATTGATTTTAAATTTATGGTCTCAAACAAACATGACAGAAGGACAAGTGATGCAGTTTCCCCAAACAGGGAACTATGGTCCTACATAAAGAAAAGTAAAACAACTTTCAGGACTTGGTGAGAACAGCACAAGAAGAAACAGGATAAGGACAATGAATTCTTGTGTCTCGCTCTTGTCTCACACAGAACAGGAGGGAACCAAAAGAGTCTCTGTGATAACTTACATGCTTGAAATGCTTTTAACCACAGGGAACCAAGTCAATTTTGCCTGAAATTGACTCTGCTCATTTGGAAGCAATTCCTGTCATGGATGTACGTGAAGGTGCATAAGAATGAAACCAGTTCCTGATTTCAGTCAGCTCTCCAGCCCCCTGTTTTCTGCCTATATCGCCATACCACTCTCTAGGAGTTAGTGTAACCTCCATGTCACAGGTCTAGGACATAAAATGGTTTAATGAGAAAATAATTCTTGGGTTTTTTTTCCTTTTTGACTCAAGCAATCCTTTTGGTACTATATAATTAGTACTTACCATCAAAATACCATCACAGAATCTTACCCAGCCTTTCATAATGTTATTACTAGAAGGCAGTGTTTCAGTCAGTTTAATGCATAAGACATTAAAATAAATGCAATAGATTTTCTCCCTTTCAGCCTGGTCCAAAATGTGTTAAACTGGTAGGAGAATGCCAGGAATGCTGCAAAGGCTCAAGATGGATAACACTGCATCTACAACCATAGCACAGCAGCATCACCACAGGAGAGTACCTGAAGAAGCATCCATACTTTCTGTAGGTATTCAAGGTATAGATACTTTTGGGAAAACAGGACTGGCAAACTGGTATGTGGTTAGAATCTGGGAAGCTGAAAGAGAAATCCTCCATGTGTACAGCTCAACAGGACACAGGACTCAGTGAATTCATTTTCCATCTCTGCCTCACACTTGAACTTCACAAAACTTAAGCTTTAGTTTCTTTTCCCATGAACTGCTCAGCAAGACTAAAAGGAATTCAACATCCAGTAAGTGAAATTAATCATCATTATACTGTCAGCAGTAGAATCCAAAAGTCAAAAAACCAGTTCTTGAGTCTGTTGGATGTCAGTATATTGCTTCAGAGTCCAAAGAAGAATTACAAATATCCAACTCTGAACTTAGGGATGCGACTTTTAATAAGTTAATTAAAGAAATATTAAATTCCTATTCATACAATCTTCCTTCTTCCAGAATGGATACTGAGTAATGTTCTCAATAAATAAAAGATCATCAACTTTTATTCTATGATAAATCTTTCAATTGTCATGTGTTTGTACTTCCCTGCTCTACCCACTGCAGCTCCTCCAGCTGCTATGAGTTATTAGTAATATTTCCAGAATGAAAACATGGAACAGTTTCTGTTTCTTCCCAAATGCCAGAACTGACAAAAATGAAACAGAAAGTGACATTTCCAGCAATTTTTACCTGATCCCATCATCCTTGCTGAAAATAACTGTCCAAATAATAATATAAGGCATAACTACTCCTACATGAATTAATCTAATTTTTCCTTTGACTGCAGTGGGAGGAGACTCTTCATATGCCAGTCCACAATCGCTAAACAGAGCCAATGTCTCCATACTTCTCATTTCTCATCTGTAACTTCACCTGGGGTGGAGGGTGAGGGGAGGGGTGATGGTGGAAGGGGCAGTGGACATTACCAAAAAAAATGAAAGCACCAACCCCAAAGAACAGGTCACAAAACAAAACAAAAGACAAAAAAACAACAACAAACAAAAAAAACCCCGAACCCAAACCAACAAGTCCTGATCCATACATAATAATTTAGTGAATATTTGGCCGTGATAAGCAGTCTACAGTTATTTACAGGACCATATTAAAGAGCAGAATGTGTAAGCTGATTATTTGCATATAGCCATGTGCCTACTACATAAATTGTGGCTGGCCATGATTTTCCCATGAAAAAGCTCGTGAAGCAGTAACAGAGAACTATTTTGCCAAAACATTTGATTTTTCAAAACATTCATCAGGTTTGTAGCCAGACATTACTGAAGCAAACAGCTTTACAGTCCTTCAGGAGAACCCAGTTAAGACTAAAACAAAAACAAAGAAGCAGCAATAAGTGTAAATTTGATAAGGGAAAGCATTGATTTGCAGTCCACTACACTGCTCCTTTCAAAGGCATAAACCTCCTTGCATTGGCTTCATGGGGAGATTAGGTTCCTGTGCTTTCCTTGGCTAAAAAGAGCTGATGCAAAAATTGTCTTTTCAGAGTTTCTTATCTCCAGGATACTCATCTTATCATAGTACCAAAAAGAAGTCCTACCCGAAGTAGATTGCCTTCAATAGTTCATAAATTAATTTCCTTTTTTATTTAACATAGAACACATTCTGTGATAACAAAACTTTAAGATCTTCCTGGACTTTCCTATTTCTGTCCCCACTCTAAGGTTTCTGAGAAACTGGTCAAGATCTTGCTCCAACAGGACCACAGTAATAGCAATATATATATTATAATGTTATACAATTAATTGCATGGTAATCTGCTTTAAACTAATGTTTAAGGATAATTCTGACCATGCTGACACTCCCGATCAGCTCAAGTAAAGCTGAGAAGGATATATAAATGTGGATGTGGAGAGAGGTGGTGAACAGAGAAAGCTCTTTTCCCACTCATGAAACAATTGAAACAAGTCAAGAGTACACTATCAGTAAGTGAACTCCGACAACTACTCCCCTAACTAACATCTTACTAACACAGAAGCATGGAGGCAAGTAGTTCGTGAGACCTAAGAGGAATACAGTCAGTAAAGATCCCTCTGATTCATCAGTAGTGTCTCATACAAACCACAGAGGAAAAAAGGGCAAGAGGGTATACATCCTAAATGGAGAGAAATGGAACACTCTTCCCAGAAAATGAAAAAAAGATAGGTATACTAAGACTCATGGTATTCGTTTTATTCTACTTACCTATTCTATTGGGTTTTCCCCCAAATTTATGGCCATTCCCCTTCAAAGATGCCACTGTTTAAGTGCAGCCTCTGAACACTCCAACTGGAAAGCTTGCCTGTTAAATATTCCTAGACAGTCCAAAGGCATGGACATTTAATTTTCCCTTGGTGAGAGAACTAGTCTACCAAGAAAGAACCCTAGAGATGTGGTCATTATGACTTCCAACACTGCAACAGAAAGGTAATAGAAGACAGCCCTACGCTGACCCCTGCAAAACAGGACAAGACAAGGAGGCTGGAGGCCTCAGTTCTTGCTTCAATGCAAACAAAAGCATTTTGTACTGGGCAGCTTAAGACTGTTTCCTCTTCTCCTGTTATTGGTTGCCTGGGAGAATAGGCTGACTGCCAGCTGGCTACAGCCTCCTTATAGGTAGTTGGAAAGAGTGATGAAGGTCTCCCCTGAGCCTCCTTTTCTCCAGACTAAACACCCTCAGCTCCCTCAGCTGGTCCTCATAGGACTTGTGCTCCAGATTCTTCACGAGCCTCATTGCCCTTCTCTGGACACACTCCAGCACCTCAGCATCCTTCCTAAATTGGCAGGCTAAAAACTGGACACAGTGCCAAGTGCAGGGGAAGAATCACTGCCTCAGTCCTGCTAGCCACAGTATTCTTAAAACAGGACAGGATGCCATTGGTCTTCTTGGTCACCTAGGCACACTGCTGTCTCATGTTAAGTTTCCCATCAATCAGGACCCAGAGGGTCCCTTTCTGCCTGGCTGCTCTCCAGCCATTCTGTCCCCAGCCTGTAGTGCTACATGGGGATGTTGTGGCCAAAGCGCAGGACCTAACATTTGGTCTTGTTGAACCTCATACCATTTGATTTGGCCCATCTATACAACCTCTCCAGGTCCCTCTGCAGAGCCTTCCTGCCTTCCAGCAGATCAACATTCCCCCTCAACTTGGTGTCATCTGCAAATTTGCTAATGATGGACTCAATCCCCTCATCCAGATTATCAGTAAAGATGCTAAACAGGACTGGGCTGAACACTGATCCCTGTGGGACACCACTAATGACCAGTTGCCAGCTGGATGCAGCCCTGTTCACCAGCACTCTCTGGGCCCTGCCATCCAGCCAGCTCTTAACCCAGCAGAAAGAGTACCTGTCCAAGTCATGGGCTGCCAGCTTTTCCAGGAGAATGCCATGGGAGTCAGTGTCAAAGGTTTTACCAGGTAGACTATACTCACAGCCTTTTTCATGAAGACCACATCCACAGCCTTCCCCTGATCCCCCAGGCAGGTCACTGCTCATAAAAGCTGATCAGGTTGGTCAGGCAGGATCCGCCCCTCCTACATCTGTGCTGGTTGTGTCTGATCCCCCATGCATCCTGTAAGCGTCGTGTGATCACACTCAGGATGATCTGCTTCATAACCTTGCCAGGCACTGATGTCAGGTTGACAGGCCTGTAGTTTCTCAGATTCTCCTTCCCATCCTTCTCATGGATGGGTGTCACATTGGCCAACTTCCAGTCATCTGGGACCTCTCCAGAGAGCCAGGACTGTTGGTAGATGATGCAGAATGGCTTAGCAAGCTCTTCTGCCAGCTCCCTCATCACCCTAGGATGGATCCCATCTGACCCCATAGACTTGTGAGGATGCAAGTGGCTTGGTAGGGCACTAACTGCTTCCTCCTGGATTACAGAGGAGATATTCAGGTCCCTGTCTACAACTCAGGAGTCCAGTTGTCCTGAGGAGGACCTGTCTCATTGTTGAAAATTGAGGCAAAGGTGTTAAGTACTTCAGCCTTTTCCTCATCTTTGGTAACTATATCCCCCCCTCTGAATCCAATAAAGAATGGATGTTTTCCTTGCCCCTTCTTTTGCTATTAATGCATTTATAAAAATACTTATTATCTTTTATAGAAGTGATTATCCTTTACAGAAGTGAATTTTCTATGGGAATTTGTAAGATGTTGCAAAAAGTGATTTCTTGTTTTAACAAACAAGAAATTTTTTGCACCAGTTTGCACCAGGTCAGTAGTGACCTTCATTTTGCCATGGGCTTAAAACCTTTGTTGCCATATGACACCATTACTGCAGATCACTTGAGACAGAAGAAAACAGAAAGAGTGCTGGTTTTATAAAGCTGTGGTGAGGATGGACTCCACTACACCCAAGGCCCCTTGATACACCATTTTGCTTCTTAGTGATTCCTTTGCCTTAGTCCCATGAGAATCAGCAGGAATCTCCTATATTTAAGGCTGGAGGCATCATATAGTTTTCAGAACAAACCCACTGAAATAATTGACAAGTTGACAGTTTGAAACACTCAGCACTGCAGCGACTGTGCCAAGGCTGTGGGCGCTACAGTCACCAGGAGAAGGACACATTTGAGAACCAGCAAATACTTATGATGCCTCTGATATAGATAGTTTTTGGCTACTGTGTTTTCATAAAGCCTTTTCAGTAGTTAGTGTAAATCTCACTTCATATAGCTTCTTCTTAGGGGATTTTTTTAAAATCTCAGTCCCTTTAATGAGCTAAATTTTTATCATCCTTTATTCATGCTCTCAGTTACATGAAGTATAAAAAGCACAGCCCAGAAGAAATTAAATTCAGTTTCAAAACTACATGAACTTGAATATTACTGAAATTAAGGTAGCAATTTCAGGTTTTGAACAACACAGCACAGCTTAATGACTGCTATGCAGAGAAGACATCTGTATGAGAACATTAGGGTGCTATTTATACCAGGTCAACTCTAATAAAAAACAAAACATCACATACTCATGTGTTCCTTGCCACTTATGCTGAAAGTCTTACAATTTCTGCTGCAATTGCTTCATTTCTAATATATCCAATAGCACCTTACAAAATAAGTTGGCACTGCACAGTAGTTCTTCAGACCTTCATATCTCCTTGTCCCCTAAAGTTTTATCAACACTAGACCTTTCATTATTGTTGCTTCTTCCAAAGCTGTAAAGGAACAGGTTAAAAAGGACTGAGCAAAACCTGAGTTTCTTGTTTCTAGGAAAGAAGAGGTTGGAAATCTTAACATGAGAGTGAATAAAGGGCAGCATAAGCAATTGCAGCTTGCAACTTACAGTGAGTTTGTAGAATTACAGTCACAAGAGAGAGTGCCCTGGGAGTGCAACTTCCATCTCTGCTTCCATTGCTGTCCAACCCTGATGGGATGCTCTGAAATCTTATGCTTATCAAGTAATATGAAATGCCTGGAAATCTAAACCTATTCCTCTTTTCTCCTTCAAATAACTGAGTTATGCTCATGCTTTTTTTTTTAAATTTTATTGTACTGTTTAGCCATTTCCCTGTTTCTTTTCTCCCTCCTTCACTCTCCCCTGCCCCCAGCTTAACTGCTGAGAATCATTTTGATTTCATTGCTTCAAATACCAGGAATTTTGGGTCAGAACTTTCCCAGATTTATAAGAGGACATTTTAGAGACTCTGAAGTTGTTAACTGCCTGTTCTTACAGGTTAGCTGAAAGATGTTACTGGTTAAACACCTGGAAGAAAGTATCAGTGCTAAGGGGAATACACACTGTGATTAAAACATTCACCTCCTTTTTGCTTCTTTCTTGTCTGATGGTACTAAGATAATACAGTATCTTTACCATAGACATGGACCGAACTTGTGATGCAAAAAAAAAAGTATGCGTAGAAATGTATAAAAGATGTGCTATAAAACCACTTCTATGAAATCAGCAAGAAACTGTAGATGTAAACTCAATTTTCTTCTCTTTGCAGTTCACTTTTAGACACCTTACAGTGAGCCCATCACTTCTCCAAACATGTGGCACTTGTTACTTGGTGCAGTTCCTCCCATATATTAGTGTGCCTTCCCCTGAGGAATTCATCCTTACCAGTTCAGCTAGTTAAGCTTCCCTGTTAGAGTGACATCATCACACCTGTAGTCACAATCATCACAGACTTGTCCATACATAGCATGTCGAGCACTTTTTACAAACACATTAGTTTACAAGACTAGAAATGGCTCATGAACATGGAAACAAAAGAGAAATATGACCTGATAGGAGTTCAGAGGAGTGTGTTCTGGCAGCAGCAGATGCACTTGCTTTATAAAGAGGGTTGGAGAAAAAGAACAAGTCTTGGTTGAAAGGAACTTCTACATAGCTGATACCAGAAAAGCTACAGGGTTCCCATGGGACTGGAACAGAGAAGAGACTTACAGATTCTCCTTCAGGACATGACCATAAATGCTCAACCTTAGACTAACCAACTTCCTACTTGTGTGCCGACAGACACCACCTGGAAGTTGGATCAGTCCACAGTCAGCGTACCTCACAAATATAGTGAGACGTAATCATTAACATTTGCAAAGCACAGGCATAAAGTTCAGATGAAAAGGTTCACTACCACTCAGTACACACAGATGAAGGGAAGAGATAACACGTTAACTGTATTTGTTGAAGTGGTGCAATATAATTCAATTCTACAATGACAAGCAAATACGGCTATACACATATGTGCATGCACACACATTCTCCCTTCAGCCCATTTGCTACGAGCTATTTGTGCAACACAAAGATGTGATCCTGGAAACCCCACCATGCTCACAGCTCAATTCCACCTTTGCAGTATGCACGAATGTGGGCAGTGTGTCTTGTAAACATTTTAAAATACAGTGGGGAAAAAAAGACTTAGCTTCTGCATATTTTTCCCTTCTGTTGCAATAAAGGCAGCACATAGAAGGCAGGATTAGCCAAAAATCTCTGTGTGTGTATAAGGAAAACACAAAATAGCTTCAAGCCTAATACATCCTTTATATCTTTTTGTTTTATGATAATCTAACAGCAATTGTTCCCAATGTTGTATCACCAAATGGCACAAGCACAGTTCTCACCATGAAGTGCTGTGTTACCGTCTATGACATTTAGCAGAAGTAGTAAAGTCCCCTAAAAACCAAACCTGTAGCACTAGATAATAAAAACCCAAGAAGCCCAGTCACACTGAAGGCAGTCACAGCTGAGACAGGACTGGAGAGCTGAGCAGGAGCAAGTAGTTTGCATTCCCTGTGCAGCTCTCACGACCTCTTCACCTACTGTACAAGGGATTGCACCAGGCTCATGCAGCAGGTACAGTTGCTGTGATTAAAGCAAAGGGCACCTGGCATCCTTCCAACCATGTAACTTACAGGACAGGCAGCTATTTCCTTGTAGTCAGGGTTCAGTGCCTGACAAACATACATGACATATTCCTGCAGAATTACAGGATGGTGAAATGATTAGGTAAAGAAGAAAGACTCATCTCCTTCTTTAACGACACTTCAATCTGAGGAGGCAGAGATCTGTAAACAGTCTACTGCTGTGAGAAATTAGTTGAGAATCCAGACTTAGGTGATGCATTCTCCTTATCTTCCTGAAATAAACTTCTAAGGAAGAAATATGGAAATATGGAAAGAAAATAAGAAATCTTAAAGTATCAAGAATTATTTAAAAAACTTTTGGGTCCATATTCCCTGCTTACTTTCTTGAGAATGATACATGAAAATTATTATTTTTTTATTAGGAAAAGGGAGAGAACTGACTCTCAGGATTCCCACAGCTGTACATTATTACTTGAGAGAAAATGCAGTGAACCTGTTTCAGTTTACTCTAAGGTAAACTTGCCTTTTGTTTGTTTGATTGATTGCTTATCTGTTTTTCATGCATGCTATTATCCTTTATGCAAACAAAATCAGGGAAAAACCCCCATAAAACATACCTAGGCTTTTAACAGTTGTATTCCCTTCACTATCTGAAAAGCTCATGCATGATTTGGATGAGTTGACTCCAAACATTAAAATAATGTATTTTAAAGCAACTCTAAAAGTCAATAAAGAACTTGTTTAAATCAAGATCAAGGAGAGTGTGATTATTGTGATTATCTGTCCTAAACCATCACTTAACTCAGAACTCATGCTCTTTCTGGATCAGTTTCTTCTCAAAAAATGCACTTGAACGAGAACATTGTTATCCCATTGTGTGAAATTATTAATCCTATAGAGGTGCCTCGGTTTTAGTGAGTATTTCCAGTTAAAAGCATCTTCCAACAAGGGCCACTCAAAGAAACTGCACTTGCAGAAAGCTTATGCTTTTGACAAACTCACAGTGTTCCCATGAAAAGATGAACCAAGAAGTTCTCCTCCTCCTTTGGAAAAGTTAAGACAGGCACCCTCACGTGGTCTGAACAGAGCTGCAGAAGACCGAGCCAAGGTAGGCACCAGCACCTGGAGAGCAGCAGTCCTCAGAAGCCACTCCAGGATCTTCACCCTCTGTTCACTCAACTGCCTAACTCTTCACTGTCTATAACAGCAGCTGAGTGACATAACACCTACCCTGCAGCCCAGTCTCAGGTTTCAGGCCCCAGCTGACATCTATGTGCATCACATCAAAATAGAAGACTTGCTGCCATTTCAGTCACTCGAATTACAGGAAATACATCATGGTTTAAGCAACACCTCGATAAACTAGAGTACGTGGATGACCTAGAGTGCAGAGTTTCAACTTTTATTAGTATGTTAGCATTAGTTCCTGCCAATCCTTATCTGAGGCCATTGCAAAAGTTTGCTCAATTTCTTTCCTCAATTTATTCAAGTGATAAGAGAGAAAAAAGGGAGAAAGAGGCCATGCTACAGAAATAGCGTTCTATATGAGAAATAAAAGCAAAAGAAAAGGAGAAAAAACAAAAGGGAGAAAGGGAGAGGAAAGAGGAAAGAACAAAAGGCAGAATTGTTTCTGGAACAATAAAGATAGCTCACCTGAGGAGTATCTTCATCTCCAGAAGATTCTCATTTCTTTGCATCCATCTCCCTTCCTCCAGACAAGGCCTTCAAGGCTCCTAGTGCTGAAGTGGTAGTGTAACATGAGTCCATGCAGGTATCTGAAATTTGCTACAAAAATGGTATTTCTTTTTGGTGCCAGGACATACATCATAGTTCAGGAAACAGTTTCTTGAAAAGCAAAAACCTTCTAGGTAGAGTTTGTGTCAGATACAACTCTCTCATCCAAGAAAAATCTCACACAAACCATTAGGGGGGCACTCCCTGAACTCAAAGGATACCTTTGCTGCACCATCGCTAAAAACCTTTTCATTTCAGACATATATTGTATGCATGTGAATTTGTTGGCCTTCCACAATTAGTAAGTTATTTCCTAAGGTGAGATACCTAAACCACTACAAATAGTCCCTTCCCTCTTGGCATTTCTGAGGTCTGCCACAGCTACAGTCTTGACAGGAGGGATTCGCCTCTTGGATGCTTCAGCATCTCACTTGACCAGGGTCCAGCACATCTGAGGTTAGAGGTAGATAAACTTTCCCTTCAATTTAACTCACAGGCTCTTTGGTGGAGTTTTTACAAAATTTCCCGTGAGTAAAATGGATGGAATCCATTCTGAGATCACTAGAAAGTAACATTCTCTGATGACACCACGCAAGTCATGGCTAAAGGGTTTAAGTTACTTCATTCCAATGTAAATATTTTACCCTTATATTTAGAATAAGATCTAACCATCCAGTGCTCTATTCTGACTTACGTGCTCTTTACATTAGAGCTAGCAATTCTTCAGTTAAGGAAGAGTTCAGACTGCCAAGGAGCTGCTGCAGAATATGATTTCAACAGCAGAATGATCAGTGAATTTCTCAAGTTGAGCACTTTCAAAAGAGCTCAAAGAGTTTCTATCTGTATTATTAAAAAGTAGGGAAAAGGAGGAACATGGGGACACAGATGGACACCAAAATCACTGAAAGTCTAAAGCCATTTAAACAAGTTCAGTTCCACAATTTGACTACCGCAGCAGAGCTTTTGTGTACGCTTTCATTTTACCGTATGTAGCTAAAATGTCCTGTTGCCACCTTGTGGGGTGATATAGCCCTGATAAGCTCTTGATGAGCTGAGGGAAATGCCTCAGCCTCTCGGAGGGGTACTCCCAGAACCATTTCCAGAGGACAAAGAAATCTCAGTGGCTTTCCAAAAGTGATAAAGCTAGACTGATAAGGCTAACAAATGGTGGAGTGTTGTGGAAATGACATGACCCTTCTTTGCCACATCTTCTAGGAACACAGGGAGTGAACCCTCAGGCCTATGTCATCCATCACCCCCAAATCAATTATTGACTAGAATCATTCAAACCACCTAAGGAAAAAAAAGTATGAAAAGGAGATTGGGCATGCATAAAAACTGGGGAAAAATGCCATTGTCTCTGCAGGCATTGCTGAGAGGAGCTGCCCCGTCTCCTCCCACCTCTTCAGACAATGTAGGCGTGAGGAAACCATGTACTCTCTATACTTTGTATCTTATACTTTACTCTCTTACAATGCCTGTTAGTTTATACATTCTATCTAATATCATACAATGGTTGTTACATTATACTTTATAAACTACCTTATACCTTCATAACATGCTTTCACTTTTACCTCACAGCTACTTTGATACCAATTTCACTTGGCTGTATCTTTACTCTGTAGGCACCTTATTTACTAACTGTATTTTGCTACTTTAATGACACCTTGCCTTATACCTCTTAACTTACTAGGTATATATCTTACCTTATGTTGGTTGTTGTGTTCCTTTAAGGTGTGTAGTTTCTTTTAATCTATGCATTAATAAGAAACAGCTATACTCTTTCCTTTTGCTTTGTGTTATTGAGAAGGTGGTGTGCAGTTCATTTTTGTTGCTCTGTGTTACCTAGGGGGTTCTAGATTTGTGGTTTAAGTTGTTTCTGATTAGTAGTTTTCTGTTGCTAGTTAAGTCTGTCGTGGGGGATGAATTGCTTAAGATTGGTGTGCTTGTCTCTTTAGAATGTGTTTTGTGTTGGTTTCTTTTTTTTTTTTATCAATTAAATACAATCATGCAGCTAAACGTTATCACCGGCAACGCAAAGCCCACAATAACTGTCACATGCTTGTATTAATAAAAGTTATTTTGGGAGCTGTTACAGGGAAAGTTCTTTCTTGCTATTAAGTGTTTTCTCATAGCAGAGTGTAGAAGACCCTTGCAGCCTGAGGTCTGCCCAGTGTCAGGCAGGCAGTGCTGGGTTCGTAAGACTTCGGTTCTGGGGACGCTTGTAGCTAGTGTCTTCATAGAGAAAGTTCTCCCAGGCTAAAGTGTCGTCCTCACAGGAAGGTTGAAGACCCTTCCAGTCTGTATCTCTGTCCAGTGTTAGGCAGGCAGTGCTGGGTTCATAAGACTTCAATTGTTCTGGGGTGTTTATAGCTAATACCTTTATACTAATACAGGTAGGACACGAAATCTTTGCATTTCTGCCCCTCCTTTTCCCATGACACACCTATAAAAGACACTAATCACAGGGGCAGGGGATGGGGAATTCATTTAAAAAACATATGGTAGAATGGTATCATCAAGATTTATACCACAAGTTAAACTAGGAAATTTAGTAATTTTTTTTGTCAATGCTCTTCTGTGAAAGATTGCATAATCAATCCTTAGATAGAGATTTCATTCAACGATACTCTACTGTCAGATTATTCACTAAGAACAGCCTCTATTTTGAGAAACAAAAGAAGTTAAGGTTCTATGATTGACTAAAGTTTCCTACTTTACTTGCATTTTCATTTCAATACACAATGCAGAAAAGTCATACGTTTCTCAAATGCCTTCATACAATGACTATAATAGCAAGTGCTGAAGGCAGTGAAATATTATTAGAATTTTAGAGGTATTGTTTTCTCCATTTTAATGTGAAAACATTTGGAAGTTTTACTTACCCTTACATTTTTTAAGAAGTGACTGAAGATGGGGTATAATGACCGATGAAGAAGAAAAGATGAAATGATGAAATGCTTATTTTTGTTCAAGAAACCTGCCTTGGACATTGTTTGGTTTGTCTTTGAGATATAACAATTTCACTAGAATCCTTTTGATAATGTTGTATTTCTTACATTAACTAGTTACAATACATCTCCTGGAAATTATATATCCCTATGCTAAATATTGTTTTTCAATGCAAACTCTGAGGTGTTGCTTCATATTCATTAGAACTTGGGACTTCCACTTTGTTTTGGTGCAAGTTAACGACAGTAACAAGCCCAGAAATAACAAGACATTATTTTAGCTGAGTGAAGAAAGACGGAATTCATGTTTAGCATTATGACAAAGGTCACAGACTTGGGCATCTGAGCTAAAAAATGCCAGCTTTCTGAGTCACAATTTAGCCTTAAGCAATTTTAACATAACAGTTTTAAAACATTCTCAGCTCAACAAGAGTTGTACAAGGACCATTCCTCACTTCTGTTTATGAATATTACGTATAACCAGTGACAATGCCTAAACAAACTGCAACATTAAGCCCAGAAACTAAAAGCAGTCAAGCTCCTTGGCACAGTGGAAGCATCAATTCTCTCATAATGTCAGGGCAGTGACATTTTAAACAGTATATTTTGAAAAGAAAAAAACCCCCACAAATTAGCCACTTTACAATAATTTCACATTTGATAACAAATTAGGTTCACACCTGGAAAGGTCTACTGTTTTTAAAGCTATTTCCCATGGTAGATAAGCTTGCTTTCAAGTCAGAAGTATAGTTTCAGTAGGCCCTGCAGCATACCAAGTAAAGCCCTTAAAGAAAGAATTTTCTCATCAATATAGTGAAAGAATCAGCAGTAGAATTTAAAACAGAATTAAAAGCTACATCTTTCTTTGCCTGTGTTGCTTCAAAATGCCTACAGTCCTTGTTTCATACACAAAAGAAATACTTTTAGATTACTCTGCACTTACCTGAAGCATTGATTATATATAGACAGCACATAAAAGTATACTAACTTTGTGTAAATCAAGATTTTATGGTTTATTGCATTTGTTTACAATTTTTGTGGGGATTTTTTTGGTGTAGCTTGACCTGAAATCATTAAGACATATCTACATAGGTTTTCTCAAGATTCTTTTATCACACAGTGATCAATTTTCTACATTCATTTTCTATAGCTCTCTCAAATCCATTTTTCCAGTTTGCGAGTATTGACACTATTGAGAAAGTACAAGTTCAAACACACCTATACAAACAAGACAAACTAGACAGAATATTGCAGATAAGGCTACTTTTTTATCCTTTTTTTATCTATAAATTTGTTTCAACCAGGCACAGAGTACTTTGGAACACAATATTGAAAGCCACCTATGATAATCTTTGAAGGTTAGATGTTTGCAAAAATTCCCCAGTCAAGCACTCATGTCTGCATCTTCAATAATGCGTACTCAGATCTTTTATTTCCTCAGCACTTCAAGTGAATTGTTACTCAAAAAACAGTGGTTCTAAAACTGTACCATATCTACCAGAATAACACTACAGATGGGCTAGTTAAGTGCCACCATGTTCTATTCAACTATGTGCTTTATTTCAGAGCTGACTGCTCAAAGGCCAGTCTCACAACAGTGGCAGACATGCACAGCTGAGCGGAGAGCAGGTGAAGGCCGGGCACTTAGGAACAGCCTGGGGCACAACACTGAAATGTACTGGCCACAGCAACCAGAGAACCAGTACTGGCACATGGAACTTAAGGAAAACTATCTCCAAACTTTTACATGACATTCAAGCACAAACTTTTTTCCAGTATTTCCAATTTGCCAGAAAGCTCTAAACAACCTAACACCCCCCAAACTTGAAAAATGTATGTATCAGCACATTCAATTCCACATTAAATCACAAAATAAGCACTCGCTTTTCAGCCGCCTGTAAATTTAACAAAAAACCCTTACAATCTAAGATTAGCAAATACATTCCCAATCTACAGCTTCATATAACATTATTAATAGTATGTCTTGTTAAAGAAATTCTCTCAAAACATACATACAACAGATACTGTGGGTAAAAGACTGTGAACACATTATTTCATTACCTCTAACAAATATCTAGTGATTATGGGCAGTGTTTGAATGCTGATATTAAAAGTTTTATGATTCTTGTTCTTCCAGTCCTGTTTTACTTGTAACAAGAATTACAACTTCAAAAGTGCACATACAACTGTGAAGACTGTGGAAGGGAGGACTGTGAAAGAGTAAGGATTAGTGCTTGTTCCACATAGGTGCTGCTATAGGTCCCTGTGGAGCCCTTTCAACAGTCACAAATTCATCAGGGTTGTCAAAAGCTTCATAGTGGATTAATAAATCTTGAATTGCACACTCCTCGATCTGGAAGGAAAAAACATGTATGACAGTGTCAGATCTACATTTAGACCACTGGCATGGTTATGAACTGGCTTTACTGGTCCTGAACACATGCCTGCAACAGACCTGATCAGGAAGGAGTAAGTAGTAGGTGAGGCTTTCTTCACACAGCTTGAAGAAACCTCATGTTTTCAGGCCCTGCTCTTCATGGGAAACTGAGCCACCCCAGTACCTGCTGGAAAGGCAACACAGCAGGCACAAGGACCCCAGGAGGTCTGCATTGGTGGAAATTTCTCAACACAGATGATCAAGAAGCTGATCAAGGGAGACACTCAGCTGGACCTCATACTTACAAACAAAGGGCCTGGTCAGGGATAAGGTTGAGGGCAGACTTAGCTGCAGTGACAGTGAGATGCTGGAGGTAAGGATCCTGAGAGCTGGGAACAAGACAAATAGCAAGGAACAACCCGGGATGTCAGAAGAAAAGTGGTCTGCTTGGGAGAAATTCAAGGGGTGTGGCCTCAGAAAGGAGTCCAGGAAAGCTGGTTGATTTTAAGCATCAGCTCCTCCAAGATCAGAAATGGTCCCTGCCAAGCAACAATGGCAGGAAAACTGCATGGAAAACTGCAAGATAAAAAGAGCTCCTGACGAAACTCAAACAAAACGGAAGGATAGAAGAGGTGGAAGCAGAGAAAGGTAACACAGAAGGAAAAGAAAGGTACTGTGTGAGCATACAGGAAACAGAATTAAGAAAGTCAATGGCCATCTGTAACATAATCTGTCAAGGAACGTGAAGGGCAACAAAAAAGGCTTCTAAAGCAGCAAAAAAAGACAACATGGATCTACTGCTAAACTGACAAAGACATGGAAAAGGCTGGGGACCCAAAAGTCATCTTCATCTTGATCTTTAGTGGTAAAATTAGGCCCCTGAGATAAGAGCTGGCCAATATGTCTGCAAGCCCATTCTCAACAAAAAACTTTGAAAGATTGTTGCAATAAAGATTGTTTCCTGAGGACTGGAAGGAAGCAAATATCGTTCCTACATCCAAGACAGGCAATAGGTGACTACGTATCAGTAACCCTCATCTTGATCCCTATGAAAGTGTTACAGCTTAAGTATGGACTAAAAGTTTAAGTGGACAAGCTTAAGAACAGACCATATGAATGGAATGTGAGAGATTGAAAACTGGTCAAACTTGTGATCAAAAGGGTTTGTGGTAAGTGGCACAAAGTCCAGTTAGACTCCAGTTACTAGCACCAATACTGAAACTGAGACTAGGGACAGTACTTTAACATCTGCATCAATAACCCACATGATGGAACACAGTGCACTCTCATCAAGACCTGCAAATAACACAAAACTGGAAAGAGTAGCTGATATACCAGATGGCTGTGCTGCTACTCAGAGGACCCAGACACACTGGAGAAATAGCCTACAAGGAACTTCATGAAGTTCAAGAAAAAGACACAAAGTCCAACTTCTGGGAAGAATAGCCCCAGTGTCCTAGTTCGCAGGTAGGACCAGTTTATCACTGTGTGGGTGTGACCAAAGATGTTTATTCTACACCTTCTATACAATTTCTCATGAACTGTTAACAATGGACCATTTGCAGCAGCTCCCAAGGGCACACCCAATCTCTCAGGGTGTAAGCTGGGTGTTAAAGAAGCCTGTGAGACAGGAGCTGTGATAACTCCCCTCTAGGTTGTTGTCAGCACCTTCACACCCAGCCTGAAGGGTCATGCCTGCTAATGGGCCATCAACAATTGCAAAAATACTCCATGACTCAAAGAGTTGGATCAACCACTGTGGAACTCGCCGCCCAGGGGGAGGTACTGGGCATTCCCACATGAGCCAGAGGGTATATGATCTTGGAGTTTGGAGACTTCTGGTACCACCCATTGGATCCAGAGGGGAGGACCAGAACCTCAACAGGACTGCAACCACTAGTCTCGACCAGACCACGACCGTCATCTGCACCAACAAGTTCTTTCTCTTCCTTTTATTTTGGACTCAGGGAAACCGCAGGAGTCTCAGCACAGGGGCTAACAAACACCATTATGTTGTGCTCCAGGGTGCTGGGTTATACTTCTGGGTTTTGCAGGTTAAAACCAATTTCTCTTTGTATCACTGCATTTATTGTAATGTTTTTATTAAATTGTAACTCTGACTTATAATCTCTTTTGTGTTGGGTTCATTTCTCCTGCCGGTTTACCTTTAAACGAGCACACCCAGGCACCAGTATATACCGGGAGTTGACAAGCTGGAAAGAAGCCTAGCATAAAAGGAGCTGTGGTCCTGGTGGACAAGTCACCTTTTAACCAGCAATGTGCATAAATGGCTAAAAAGGATGACAGCCTTTTGTGCACTGTGAGGGACAGCATTGCCAGTAAAATGAGTCAGAAGACCCTTCCTCTCTCCTCAGCACTGGTGAGACACATTTGGAGTGCTGGGTTCACTGTTGGACTCCTAAGTACAAGAGACACGTGGATATACTGAAGACAGTCCAGTGAAGGGACATAAAAGTTTGTTAAGTGCCTGGAGCACCTGACACTGTGAAGATGCTGAGCACACTGCAGTTGTTTAGAGTGGAGAAAAGAAGGCATAGGGAGATCTTATCGAAGTATATAAATATCAGATAGAAGAGAATAAAGACAACTGAGCTACACTTCTCTCAAGTGGTGCCCAAAGACAGGAGAAGAGACAATGGGCACATACTGAAAAACAGAAAATTGCATTTAATAATCTTTTTTACTGTGAGAGTGGTTTCCCAGGAAGACTATTAGTCTTCAACCTTGAAGATATTAAAAAGTTGCTCGACATGGCAGCTTTGAGAAACTGCTCTGACTGACCCTGCTCTGAGGAGAGGTTTGGTTTAGAAACTTTCCAGAGGTTCCTTCCAACTTCAACCATTCTCTGATGCTGTGAATACATTTATCACTAACTCAGCAGTCAATCTGACTTTAATACAGGCCTACCTTATCAAACAGCAATGTGAAGTTATTATTAAATGGTATTTAGTACCATCATATAAATGAAATGTACTAATACATAATTAATACTAATAACTGATCTCTGAAACAGCCTTTGGAAACTCCTTGTGTTACTTCACAGCAGCAATAATGTTACCTGGATCAAAGCCAATGGTTTTTCTCTGCTCCTAATAAGAGCAGCCTCTTGCTGGAGCTCTTCCTCTACAATAGCTGAAAACATGACAGGTGCCATCACAGGAGAGCTGGTTGGTGATGCTGCTGACCAAGGACTGCAAAAAACCCAAACGACATTATTAGGCAACATCAAAAACAACATCAGCACAACATACAAAATTAGCTCCGTGATCTAAGCCACTGTCAAACTTACTTATGACTCTCCAGCTGTGGAGCATCCAGAACATGGTCTTCCAGACCTGGGCTAATTCTATTGGTGCACCTGGAAAAAGGTAGGAAAGGAGACTGAAGGTCACAGACAGAGCAGAGCATTCTCCTACATCATATTGCGAAGTACAAACTTACAGTAGGTAATTAGACCAAATGTGTAGGGTTTTTTTTTTTTCAGAAGAAAGGCATTAGGATGTAATGCAGAATGCATTTAGTGTGACACTGTGACTGAAGTAGACACTAATGCTCATTTCTAACTACCAGAACTTAATGGAATTTCAGCTTGGGCATTAATTCTGGCATTTCCTAATATTTGAGCAATTGAATAAAAGTGTTCATTTTTGAATTTGGTTGTTTATTAAAAAAACAAAAGCCCTTTTTGCTTTTTTACATATAAATTAGCCAATGAGCTATGCACTAACAGCACTGACTATAAAAGTTTGCAATTAACATGAAAAAAATATGGCTTCAAGATAAAAAACCTAAACAACTGTCCTGCATTTAAATTAAGCACTTCATGTGAAAGAACCAGTGCAATAGCACTAGAGTAAATTACTTCTTTGAGTGTAAGCCCACAAACTATGAACTTTCGGTATGTATCCTGTAATCCCCACATTCATAAGAATAGCATAAAACTAGAATTAACAGAATAGAAAAAAAATCTTGAAATACTTACAGAGTTCCCAACAGGGAGATATTTTATGCAATTACAAAATGTTAACCTCTCAACAGAAAGAAATCACATTTGGTACACTGTATTCCTTAAGAGACAAGCATATTTGTAATAAAAATCCTAGATCAGTAAGAAGAGAGGGGAGAGGGCCCTATTCTCATGATTCAATCCCTCTCTTTGACAACTTCTGCAGTTTCCAGAACTCTAAAGGAAGTGTTACACCATACTATGAAACGCTGGCAGACTTTTTTGAATTATTCTGTGGCATTGCAAATAACTCTAAGGGTGTTGCTATTAAAATAAAACAGTCTCAATTTTCTTTAAGGTTTTGGTAATCCTTTGTAAGTGACCACAAACTCTTGGAAACAACACAAAAAAATCTATAGAACGCAAAAAGAATTCCAGTAACTACTAAGTTCTCTGTCTGGAGTATTTTCCCCAGAATACAATTCCAAGGACAACAAAAGCCATGATTCCTACCACTAAGCAATGAGGGCAAGATCTCAAAAAATCTGAAATCTAACATCCATCATACAAAGTGACATTTAAATGAACTGTGTTGACCTCTTTGTCACAAAACGTAATTTGCCCACCAAACAAATAACACACACTGCCAGGTCATGTATCCTTGTACTCAGGCTAAAAAATATGGACTGAGTAAATGGACTACAAGACGGGTGGAAAATGGGCTGGAAATAGATTAGCTGTACAAAGTCCAAATGGAAACCAAGTATTCGTGGTGGTCCTCAAGGACCGATACTGGAACCCACCCTTTTAAGCGCCTTTGGTAGAACAGAACATGTGCTCAGCAGGCCACAAATGGCTGGGGAGAGGGTGGGGACAGTGCATATTCTGGATGTAAGTCTCCCATTAGAAGCCTTCAAGAGGCTGGAGAAATGTGCAACTGAGAAGCAATGAATTCCAAAGGCAAGTGCAAAGTCTTGTATTTTAGTCTACAAAGAGTATCACTCTCCCTTTAGGGCTCCTCAGTACAAGAATGAAGCTGTCAGGTTGAAACAAGTCCAGTGAAGGGTCACCAAGGTTAGAGGCTCCAGCACACAACTAGAAGAACTGTGTTTTGTTAATCCAACTCAGGAGGGAGCAAAGGGGAGATCTTACTGCTGTCTTCAACAAGCTAATGGGAGGGTAGAGGAAAGATGCAGCAAGGATGTTCTCAGAAGGACACAATGACAGAAATAAGATGCAACATACACAAAAGGCATATAGGAAATCCCACACAGATACAAGGAAAAATAAAAATCCCATATGAAGATGATTATACACCCGAACATGCTGCCCAAAAGATCTGGGGTATCTTCATACATGAAAGCCACCACATCTCAAGCAGATCAGGTTCTGAGCAACATGATCTAGTCTGACTTACATTGAGCAGGATGAACTGCAGAATCTAAATTGTTCTGATTTCAACAGCTGGGCACTAATTTATATCTGCATCCAGCTCTGGAATCCTCAGCACAAAAAAGACATGGACCTTGGGAATGAGTCCAGAGGAGGGCCACCAAGATGATTAGAGGGATGGAGCACCTCTTGTATAAGGAAAAGCTGAGAGAATTGGCTTTGTTCAGCCTGGAAAAGAGAAGGCTTCAGGGTGATCTATTTGCAGCCCGAAGGGAGCCTACAGGAAAGGCAGATAGGGACTTTTACAATAGCATTTAGTGATAGGATAAGAGGGAATGGCAAGCTGAAGGAGAGTATATTCAGATTAGGTATTAGGAGGAACTTTGCTGTGAGCATGGTGAGGCACTGGAACAGGTTTCCCAGAGAAGTTGTGGATGCCACATCCCCGGAAGTGTTCAAGGACAGGTTGGATGGAGCTCTGAGCAATCTCATCAAGCAAAAGGTGCCCCTGCACATGGCAGGGGGGATAAAACCAGACGATCTGTAAGTTTCCCTCCAACGCAAACCATTCTATGATTCTGTGATAAATTAACTTCCAGCTTTTACTGCACTTAAAGATAACAACACACTAAAAAGCAGGAAAAAACAAAGAAAAAGGAAGGAAGAAGAGGAGGAGATGAAGGCAGCTCTTTATGCTTTTATATTGGAGTTATCTATCAATTTTATCTTTTTACACATGCTTTAATAATACTCAACTTCCTTCATGTTTGACAATAACCAATTTGACAGCTACACTCTTCTCTCTACCAATCCAAAGATCTCACAGCACTACTGTAAATGAACCCAAATAGATTGTTACACTTAAGAAACCTGTCTCAGTAGAGACTAAAAGTTCTTTCCAGAGTAAGACTTCTACACAAACAAACAAACCAAAAAACCTAAGCAACCAAAAAACTCACCTGAACAGGAATTTCCAAAAACTAGAATTAATAGTTCCACTATTACAGCATCCTCTAGTGATCAGTTAAAAAGTAAGTAAATACCTATGTCATTTCCCTCAATTTAAATGTGGCCTTAAAATGTAGGAAGTAGTCTAGGTATTTTGAAGCTGTTTGTACATACATACATCTGCATTTCTTGCTACCAAGACACGCCAGATATTAAATCAACTGCAGATACTTCAACATGCTAGATTAATTCCTCAGCTGGCATCAAAATAACTAGGAGAAATGGAACAGACAGGAAATGTGAAGCTAGCATATACAGGAAAAAAGAAAAAAAAAGCCTCAAAAATACAGAACTTGGAAACCTGAAAGTCATGGAAATCAAAGACTGATGTAGAGCCATAAGTGGTTTTGCATGGAAACAAACCAGCCAAGTATCATCAGCACTGAACCAACCTGATTAACTCAGTTGGCTGAACTTGCCATGACTCCTGCACAGCCACCAAAATGTCCCAGCACTCAGCTGCCCACTGTTTCTTGAGGATTTCTTCATTTGAAGCCAGGTCAGGTCCAGTGCCTCCCTGATCTAATAACTGCTCTTAGAAAAAGAATACAAAGCTTAGTCTCCTGCAGAACCTCTTGGGTTTTGCTGTACTATTCGAGTCATGTACTCCTTATTAGGTCATTATTAGACATGACAGAACTAGGCCATTCCCACAAGAAGACACAAATACTTGTTTCCACTATGACTCTTCACTGCTCCCTGGAGCAACACAGTGAAGACAACTCAGGCTGCCACAACAAAGTTAAGTCATGCCAGGCCTGTTTTCAGCCTGGACTATGAGCTACACATGCACAGCTGCACAGCATAACTCCCCAGGCTTAGGTGCCCCTGGAAACTGCACACATCCACACACCCCAGCTTTAGGGATGATCTGCCTCTGGACTAAATCCAGTTCACTTCACCACAATTTATGACATAGTTTACCTCCAGAAAATTTCAGAGTTGCATAAATTGGAAGGTGACATAGAAGAGTGTTTATGCAACCATCCAAAATACCCTCATCCACAGACTTAAGAAAATTGCCAATTTAACCACTGCACATTTTATCCAAAGGAAAAACCCAAAGCAGGAACTTGAGCCATGCAAGTATGTTCAGTGTTCCACCAGCAAGTCTGACATCAACAGGTGAGGATTACTTAGGCTCCACACATGAAATTTCCTTCTCTTGGAAGAGGTAAGCATGTGGATAATTAACCTTCACAGAAACAGTCCTTGAATGCCACAGGCAAAAATCAGAGCCTACTGTAGAGTCAAAGAATAAAATTACCTTCAACTGGAAACTCAACTCCTAAGTTTCAGATGGAGGAGCTAGTCACCAAGGCTCTTTATAACTAATAGACAGAAATAAGCATCTTCAGATACAATTCAAGAACAACCTGAAATAGCTCTGGAAGTACCTTCATTTCAAACTGATGATAGTCAATTTAGCTATCTACTAGGTTTCCACTAGCTTAATGTACCATTTTCAGACAGTTAACATATTAGACCTGGATTCAGCTAAAATAATCCACTTTGAGAGCATGCAGACTGCTCAGACTGCACAGATTAGATAGAGCAATGCAAAAGAAAGCAACAATTTTCTGAAGATTACAGAGCTGCTGTGAAAAAGCTAATAATGCATCCAGTGCAAATTCTACCACCAGCCCTTGCCATCTCCTACATGATGGAAAAGTTTTATTATTCTGCCAGCAACAAAATGAACAATACCTCTTTTTATGCAGATTCATGTTTCATGTCCCTACATCTCCATTCACTACAGTAACTTCAGCTTTATTTCTATGTTCCTGAAGAATGCCTACCTATCACACACACTCTCCAAATCTCCCCTACACCTCTCCTCAAACACCATCCCACACACAGTGTTCCTACATTTCTACCCTCATTTTGTTCTTTATCTACCAATAAGGCATGTACTACTTCTGTCCTAGGGAATCACCAGTTTTTATACAAGTTCAGGAACCAAAAGTGAGGCCTTGCAGAACTTTCTTTTCTTTATGGAGGAGTCAGTTATTGGAGGAGAATGGAACAGGAGTTCATAAGGAAAACTGGGAGATGACGAGTGTCAGGTCTCCCTGCCACCAATGGGCTCTGCAAACTCTTCTCCCTCAGCTGTGTAAACTTGAGTCAGGCTACTATGAAGAGAGTTGAGCCGCAAGGAAGAATTGTGCGAAGGATTACAGAGGCTCCCACTCTTTACTCAGGAGCTGCATTTAAGCTGAATCTCTCAATCTTAAACCTTTCTTGAGCTATGCTGCAGCTATGCCCAAGCCCAGCCTTCCTTTTCCTGAGACTGACGTGACTTGCACGTTTCACCTCAACCGTGTCTCATCCCAATGGATCTGCCTGTCCTCACTGACTGTGGCTCATCCTGCTTTCTGTCACGGAGCCTGCCCTGCTCCCCTCACTGGCACATTGGGCTTTGCCCTTGCCAGGAAGGCCCCCTCCCAGCCACTCCTGCTGTCATTCTTGGCTTCTGTGGGTCAGCAATGCTTCCAGATAGGAGATGGGAAAATCTGTAAGATTTTCAGGCTCTCGTAAATATATTTGAAATGCCTTACAATGAAAGTTACTGATGATAGGCAAAAGAGATGCAGGTGGGTGGGCAGAAGCACCTTAGAATGTAGTCCTACAGTAGTTATAATACAGATACATAACAAACACATCAATGTTTCTGTAAGCCCTTTTAATCCATGAAAAATTGCAACTAAATAATCAAGTCATCTTATAAGAAAACTCAGATTAGGAAATGCCAGAATTGTGTTTCAGTAAACTGATTTTATCCAGTGGTTACATAGAAACATTCCTAAGCAAACTTTTTCATGCATGCCATATCTGAATGCTAATGAATAGAGGAATTCTACAGAAGTTATAAAATACAGTTTTATTGTTTTACACATACCTAAATACACAAACACATGCATAAAGGCATATTTTGTTTGGAGCCTGAAGTGTCTGTGTCTATATATATATAAATATATATAACATATATATAAATATATACACACACACATATATATATGAGTGTGTGTGTGTGTATATATATGTATCTCTATACACACACACACACATCAATATATGCATCCATCTATATGGACACTAACACTTTGAACCTGAAACAAAGTATCAACAGGAGCATTAAATTGCTTTCGTGTTTAAGCTTCCTATTCTTAAGAGTATTCCATTTATAAAATCCTACTAAGAGAATCATTAGAAGAATGCTTACAGGTCTCTTTATTTAAATCACAATTTTATTCTCTCTTATTTCAGCAGAATCTAAATAAGGTCACTGTGTGATTCTTGTATAATGGTTGCTCAGTTAGTGAAGACTACCTTCTTACCTTAAGGTGTTTTGGACTGATGAATCCTCAGATCCCTTATATCCACATCTTTTGATACCAGTGCCAGGTGAATTATTCAAACTCATACATTTTTCTTCTTCCATTACAAGATCACGGAATGACTTGGGCAAGGCAGAATGTAATGAAGACGACCTTTTCAAAAACAAAAACCAAAGAAAACCAACTCATTTTATATTTGCACTTTCCAAAACTCCATATTGTTCCATGATTCAAATACAAAAGAGAGCCTTTTCACATGCTAAAAAGGAAAATACAGTATTAGTCAGTTTTTGTATCTCACCATTATCCTGCTAAACCCCATTTGCTAAAATAATTCATTTTGGGTCAAATAGATAAAGAACAGGAAATAAATATCTATGAAAATAGAACATGCCAGTAGTTTTAAAATTCCATTAGAATTTAAAAAAAAAATACAAACAAAAAAACCCAAAACCACAACACCCTTCCTCTTATTCCCCCCAATATATCCTCTTAAAAAGCAATTTTTTTCTCAGTACTAATAGTACTAATCCACGCAAAGTATTTTAATGAATCACACAATGCCCTAGTACTGTCAATCTAATACTGGAAGTTTACCATCATGAAAGTCAAGTACAGCTGATATTTTTTCCCCAACATATTGAATGACTTACTTGTACCTGTTGAAGGCTCTAAAAATCACTTAATCTACAGTGAAGTTCAATAAAACTGATATCCTTGTTTTTCTTTAACTTGACCAAGCATAAGTTACTGAACTAGAGCCTGCATAGTATCTTTCAAAAATAAACCATTACAAGAATATAGCAATTTAGCATCTAAGGTATTCTGAACTGTTTCTGATCCCAAAGCCCTTTTGTTAACAGGATTCAAGGCAGTTAACATTAGTCCTTTCCTTAACCATCAAGGCTTTGTAACTAATTCTTCATGCATTTGCTTAAGATGTAACTTTATAAAGCACAACAGTCCTATTCATTGTTAAATACACAAAATACATTCTGGAAGAACAGCTCTGCTCATTATCTACATAAAGATACAAGAGACTAATTATAAACACTACTGAAGTAAAACAAGCTCTTTAGACAATGCCAATTGTTTGTGCAGCTGCCATAAAAAGGTAAGCATCAGACATCAATGATTTTCAAACTACAGCTAGGTGGTACACAATTTAGAATAACAAATACAAAGCAATTTAAACATTGCAACACTGTATTTGAATCTTACAACAAAAGCATCTGAAAGCTATATATGATGTCTGATGTTAGACCACCTCAGCTTAAGTTTGGGTCATTCTCTTTTTTCGTCCTCTTTAATTGAAATATTGGATGAGCAGCTCAGAAGACAGAGAAATCGGAATGGGAACCTCCAGATGCAGGGGCTGAGTCATTTCGCACATCCTGTATTCCTACCACCAACTGGCACACAAGTCCAGGCAAGTGTTTACCAGAACTTCCCCAAACCTATTATAGCAAGTAGGCAAATGGTCCATAGGATCTGCTGTCATAGAAGCTGCTTCTGCTACACGTTTTAAGTACCCTATCCATTTTCACAAAAATTCTGTACTGCAATCAGAAATGTACAGCAACAGAAACAAAACCCAACAACCAAAAACCAAACCCCAAAACAACCTTCCCTCCAAAAAATCAACTGTGTCATTTTCAGTTTGTGAACCTATCCAAAACAATTATTCTTGACTTAAAATGGTTTATCTTAAACTGATACAAAATCCTTCTAAACAGTAACAACTCTAAATTTCAGCTTGATCTGCTTGATACATTGTAATTTATATCTACTTTGTAAAATTAGAAAGCTAATTTATATGTAGCTTTTTTTTAAAAAAAGTGGAATATGACTAAGTTTCTCTAGGCTGCAACTGCAAAATATCAAAGCATGAAGTTCCAAAAGAGCTGCTGATGTTTCAGTATAAGCTGGAATACTGTCAAACTGACAACCTAGACATTAAAATACACAATGGTAATTCTTAAAAGAGATTTTATATTTCTTTATGCCTCCAGTCTTGAAAAGCCATAGGCTCTCCTGAGCTTAAAAAAGCCTCAAAACAAATTAGCAATACCACCTCTTCCTTGATCAAAGTAGGTTTGGAGCAGTAATATAGTCAACACCTAGTTAACTTTAGACATTCTTTCAAAGTATTAATAGTGCAATTTTTTTTCCTTTCTCATTTTCATTGTTCTTCAAGGGAGGAAACACAGGTTCACTTTCCCCAAAATCTATGAAACTGGAAGTTTCTTTTAGTGGAAAAGGTGTATGATAGACTCCGTCTTTCAGTCAACCAAAAAAGAGCCAGAAGGTCCCCCACCCTTCTGGAAAGTGTGCTCACTGCACATCCAAGATTATCTGCTTTCACTGGAACACAAATTCTATGGCTCTGACTATACTGCATGTGTGGAAAGCTCAATCTGTTGCCAAATACACTCTCATAGTCCACTGTGAATTTAGACTATAATTTTGCAACTATAATATTAGAACAGCTGAGTAACATCATTCTACCTTACATATAAAAATACTTAGAAAAACTAGTAGGGGCAATCAAATAATCAAATAATTGATTGCTTGTCTAAAGCAGGTTAAAGTTCATTCAAAAACGCTCTCTTCCAGCAACTAGGCCTAATTTCAAATATTCCTCTAGCTCCCACTGATTCTTTGCTTGAACTCTTGAGCTATTGGCATTTTCCAGATCGGCAGCCAGAGGAACGCAGGGGAGGAACGTACGGAATCATGCATGGAGACCACAGAGCATTAGATTGGATTCCATCCTCCTGAAATATACCCTGGCTTTTCCACTTGAGATGGTTTGTGTAACACAGTAGAGCCCAGCTTCTTTCAAAAACTCCTTAATCAGAACCATAAGAGCACAATATATGTTTTGGACACAGACATTTAAGGGTATTCAAGAATTAGTTCATATTTGCTTTTTAAATGCAAGCAACAGTTCATAGGTAGTTGGTAGTTTAAAATTAAATAACACTCAATAGGTAAAGAATTATTTCTCAGAAAGTAGATGAGCAGCATGAATAAGACAAACTATTCAGGCAGCGCCTGCCCTTCATTAACCAGGAGGATCTGATCCATGACCTTCCCTGGAGCTGAGGTCAGGCTGACAGGCATGTAGTTCCCCATATTCTCCTTTTGATCCTTCTTGTAGATGGGCGTCATATTGGCTAAATTCCAGTTCTCTGGGATCTCTCTGGTTAGCCAGGGCTGCTGGCAAATGATGGGTAGTGGCTCAGTGATCACTTCCACCAGCTCCCTCAGTACCCCTGGGTGGATTCCATCTGCCCCCACACACTTGTTTGTGTCCAAGTGGTGTAGGACATCACTGACCATTTACCCTTGGATTATGGGGGCTTCATTTCGCTCCCCTAATCCCCATCTTCCAGTTCAGGGGGCTGGGCACCTGGAGAATGACAGGTCTTACTATTAAAGACTGAGGCAAAGACGGGATTAAGTACCTCAGGCTTTTCTTCATCCTTTGTCACTATGTTCCCATCTGCATCTGATAAAGGATGGAAATTCTCTTTCGACCTCCTTTTATTTCTAGAAACAATTTTACTGTCTTTATTTTTTACAATTTTTATATCTTGTTGCCTTTATGTATAATTACATTGGTAGTAAGATTGTAGATGTAGATGGAGTGTTACTTTTTTAATATAATAAAGGACTGAGTAACTCAGTATTTCCTGTGCTTATCAACATGATTCAATTGTCAGTCTCTTCAAGCAAATTTTAAGCCTCAGAGCTATAACTGCCCTGTGACACCTTTATTAGCTAAGGCAAATAAGGGTGCTGCTTTATCTGCAGAATCACCTGTGTAAAGCTGGTAACGTGTTCTTCAGAATATTTGAGAGGACCAGTTTTAAGGACTACAATTCATCCACTCAACAGACTTCAGAAGACGAATTGTGCAAACCTTGTTGCTCCTACTGTGACAATCTTCAACTACTGTTCAGGAAAAGTCAATCATTAGATGAAAAGCAACTCCTCCTCCTTAAGACAAAATTGTGAGATTTGACCAATATTATATCAGAATAACTTTTGGGGACTGGGAGAGTAAATGAGACCCTAAATTTTGGTATTAGATGTTCATGGATGAAAATAAATTGAGAAGATAGATATCTAAATCTTGCTTGTACAAATTGAAACAACTGAATTCAAGTTTTTCTTAGATTCACTTGAAATACTGAGAGCTAGGTATTTTTAAAACCAGGTCATCTTAGACAATGCATTTTCATAAATAGCTACTGTAGTAACATACCTCTGTAGCTTGTAAGCTGGACTCTAGAAAATATAATAATTTTTTAGTTATAATCAATCTATGACACAAAGATGCCTAGAAAAGACTTCTCGTCCCTGTTTTCACTGACTCTTGGAGGAATCGCAGTCATCACTATCAGAATCACTACTTGAAGGACACATCATGCCACGCTCCCTCGAATTTACCAAACAGCTGTCCATTTCAGATCAGACTGACATGATCCTTGACAGATCCTGTAAAATACTAAAGCCCTTTAACCATACAGATGAATGTACTGCATACCATCTAGCAGAGAAGCAAAGCTTGTTCTGGTGCTGTAACTAGAAGCACAGCATAATTTTAGAATTACATTTTTCCCATCCTGATAAATATTTTGAACATCAGCTCTATATTACCATTGCTGTGTTCCAGGACATTACTGTTATTACTATGGTCTTAAAGTCATCATCATGGCTCAGCTTCACGAACAAAGATTTGGGATGGTCTTAAAGTAAGATAGTAGCATACCTACAGACCTCTGTGGAATCTCAAATAAATCTAAAGGAACTTCAAACTCAAAGTGCTGGTCATATTAGCATCCTTCCAAAACAGAAAAATGAGGTAAAAGTGAGATTCCAGTAGACGTTTACTACTGTTACTTCTGAATGGAGCACCCAATTCATATGAAGGATGAAAGAGAGCCAAAAGACACAAGAGGGAGATGACTGCAGAAAATAAACATATTCTTTGAAAGACAGCATGCTATTTTACCTTGAAATCCATCCAGTACAAAAAGCAAACTACTACAAAAGCATTAAAAACAGCTAAATTGTTAAAAAAAAAGATTTCATTTAAAATAATGACTGTGGTGGATATGCAGCAACCTTTGTTCCCACTGAGGTAAAAACAAGTAAGCTACAGAGAGAAGAGAATGGCAGTTCTAGGATAACAGTACAGAAGTAATTTGCAACAAAAGTCTAGACCTTCTTGAACAAGGAAAACGGAAGAACTGTCCAACATTTGGTTCAGGCTAAGAGCATGCAAATAGGTATTTATTCTGCAATAATTAAATACTTTAAATTTACACAGCTTGTGACTTTTGCATTTATGCTTTTGTCCAATACTAAATGTGAAAAAGCAGGAGTTAGGCTAGTACCTCATTAGTTATAAACCTCATTCATCAAACAGATGATAAACTATTTTTCTATTCAATACTATGATATTAACTTGAACACCTAAATTGTGTGTAATCAGCATTAAAAGTGATTTTAAACCCATTATACATCCTTCCACCATAAAAATTTTTAGAAGCATTCAACAGTCCCTCCCAGACACCTAGATAACTTTGTTATCTCTACCTTGGATCAATTTTGCTCTTCTGTTTTTGACAGGAAAAAACCACCATTCATAATGATTTTCAGTAAATCCTTCCTGACTAAGTTTCAGAGCTTGTGCTCAACCTTCTTCTATGCTTTACTTGGATACCATTTGCAAATACCACATCATACACAGGAAACGACCAGATGGGATGCAGTCTTCTGTCTCATTTAGCAAAATTTGAAAGAACTGTTAAGCTGCAACCACCACTTCCATATTTCCTTTGAATTTCTAGATTACTACCAAATGTAGATACAAAAAGTTCAGTCTGATTTTAAGAGGCTATTCAATGCAAAAACCCTCCAAAGAATAAGAATTGATATTTGACTTATAACATACCATGCATTCCCTAGTTTTGCAACTTTGTTAGGTGGGGGCGGTGTAGTTACTAGAGGGGTAGGCTCCGTATTGCCAGTTACTGATCCATTATCTTTTGCTGCCAGGGCAATCATTTTCCTTTGCTTCTGGGAAAGCTTGATTCCATGAGACATTATTCTGCTGTGAATGAATATTGCAAAGAGACAAGATGTAAGATCAGGGTCATTTGAGATGACTCACCTTTAATCCTGCAAATTAAACTGAGAAATGCTTTTTTCCTAGACCAAAATACTTGGCTTAGAGTGCCAAGTAGGGGAGGACTCAGAAAGCAAAAGGAGGATCAGTTAATATCAAGAGTGACAGAATGAAAAGCATCATAAAACTATTCTTCAGACAGATGCCTGTATTTGAAAACATGTAGAGTAGGAATCAAGTCTCCAAAAGGGATGGACTACCACCAAATGAAGACTATTTTCTTTGTGATTTTTTTAAACAAAAAACATTCATGCATGAAAGAATTTATATAACAGCATTTTTTCTATTTGTAATAATTTTCTTTTCTAAGCTATTTGGATTCTTCAGTCTTGGCTGTTTTGTTTGCAGCTTCTAAATCTATTTAGCAAGCAACCATTTACCAGGCTCCATGACCACTGTCCTAACTCTCCTTTGCAAGAATGTCACACCTCAAAAGTCATGAGAGTCGTCTCCAGTTCTATTCCATATGTTGGCAGTTCAAAAACAGTAGGTATAATATACTGGCCTGTAAAAAAAGTACATTTATCTCCCTGTGTCTTTAGGGATGCTTCTCCAAGCAAGAATCACCCTTGCTTCTGTCTGAGGAAGAACTGTCAATATCAAGACATGGGTGCTGGGGGATGTCAGAGAATGCAAGGCAAGGAACAAACATATAAAATATAGCACTAATGCACAAGTAATTTCCAAAGTCCTAGGGAGAAGGATTAATTCTTTTTGGTTGGAAATAGAAAGGCTCAGCAGAGAAGACCACTTATTTAAGATAATAGTTTATTAGCATTTTTGCAGTAACTGACAAAGCAAGACTAGAGTAAAATCAAGGGATAAACTTTGTATGCTCACAGAAAAACAACATAATGAACTGAAGCAAACAAAGCCGTTCAAAACCAAAAAGGACAACTTTTCTCCTGCTTTTTTTAAACTTTGAACTGCCTAAACCGCTAAGTAAATTCATAATAACCCAGGCTATCACACTTTTTTTTTTATAGATTTTGGTTTTTTACCAACCCTGAATTTGCCTTTGGCATGGTTCCACATTTCTGCATACTTTCTTCCATTTCCATGATGGTTCTCAGATCCATAGCAGGAGGGCTGGCAGGGCTAAATGAAAAATAAAAGGTTATCTTACAGGGCACTGATTTTTACTTACATTCCACAGTTCCAGCCTTCACTAAAATCCTCTAAATCATCCATAAGATTGGTAACGAGTTGTATAATTTATGTCTGTTTCCACAATTATGGCAAACCTCAAATAAAATGTTTCTGACAAAGCTTTTATAAATATATACATATTCAAGAATACACTATAAAAATACTTCGAAACAATACTATGAAGCAAAGAGATGTGAACTATGATTACTTTAAAAAAATTAGATACCTACATCCAGGATACTTATTTAGTAGCCATATGCTCATGCTAAGTAATAGACAGGCACTGGTCATAGCTCTTTCATGACGGTTGAATTAGCTTTCTTTGAAGTACATGATTAAAATTGTTTCACATGATAAACAGAACAGTCTTTGCAGTTAGAGCCTGTATAGACATCAGTAACATTCTCAAACTTTAGGCATCAGTTTCTTTTTCACAAATGACCTAAGTGTAAACTTCCACGGAAATGACCATGAATTAAATCTAGACATATCCAAGCTTTATATAAAACTATAAACTAAACACTGTGTACTTAAAGGGGGTTGGTCTCTTCTCCCAGGCACTCAGCAATAGGAAAAGGGGGCACTGGCTTAAGCTCTGCCAGGGGAAATTTAAGTTGGAGATCAGAAAAAAATTCTTTAGAGATAGTAATCTGGCATTGGAATGGCGTGCCCAGAGAGGTGGTGGATTCACCATCCCTGGAGGTTTTTATACTGAGATTGGCCGTGGCACTGAGTGCCATGATCTGGTAAATGGAGTGGAGTTGGACCAAGGGTTGGACTTGATGATCTCGGAGGTCTTTTACAACCCAATAGATTCTATGATCTGTAAACTAAACTGTGTTACAACTAGATTCAAGGATGGGCTTTGAAATAAAATAAAAGCACTTCCTCCATCCCTCTCTACATAAACCCAACTGCATAGTCTAGACATAGTGAGACTAAACATAGATTCACCCTGCTCACGATATCCTTCAGAGTTGGAATTTTAATTTCTACAGCTTTATCACTTGTATTAACAAAGCCCATCAACCACAAACCCTCAAAGCCTGGGAAAACTGTTGGAAGTGAGCATTGTAGGAAAGCAGCTTTTCCCAAAGAATAATTAAAAAATGTACCACTTTCATTAAACTAGCAAAATCTTGAGTTCAGATGTCAAATAATGTATGATCCTTTTGAAGAGCAGATAGCTTTGCAGACTGAAGAGAGTATTATTAGCATTCACTACTAAGTGTAGAACAGTAATTGTAAGCAATTATTACTCCACCTGAAACTGGTTGCTACCCAACTGGGAGAGCTTGCAGAGTTGTGTCTGGCACTGGGAATGGACTGTGGAACAGACTGTGTCAATGCTGATGCTCCCTTGTATGACTTCATCTCCTTGTTAGGTTGGGAGGGTTTCACACCCTGACTGCATGCTTTGTCCTTCATCTAAAAATCAGGCAGAAAATTGTTGAATAAATGCTACAAACAGTAACTTTTATTTGGTTAATCAAACAAACAATAACTGCTTAAAATTGTCTACTCCATTTTAAGTACAACAGCTTCACAGAAAATATGAACTCTGCCTTTGATGGACTAGATAAACACCAAAATATAGTGCTAAGAAGAAATCCAACCTCAGTCCTCTCTGGATGAAATCCTTTTGTGAAGTCAGGGGACTGCAAGTCTCTGGGACTACCCACTCCTGCATAACTACCTTCAGAGTCAGATGTTAAGAGTTCTGGAAGTGATTCTACAGAGTTAGTTTTATCCAGTTTTACTGAGCCTAGAAGTAAGAAAAGATAGCAGAATATTAACTTCTGAGAGACAGATCAAACAATGCTTATAAGACCCTAAAATCATTCAGTCCACATGATGAACACAAAATAACTAGAAGTTTACCTAGTCCAGAATACTGGACTGTAACAAGCACAAGCAAATTTTAGACCATCTTAAATATTTTTTCTGAATACTATTTGTCCCAGTTTTCAATCTCTGTCTCACAATAAAGTCTTAGGAAGTAAAAATGACACTTTTTCTTTGAAAACAAAGGCTTCTACCATCTTTTCAATAAAAAGTGACCAATTTATTTTTTATATTCCAGAAAAAAACCCCAACACATTACTAGAAATGTTCCACTTATTAAAAACCATGAGAAAGCCTTCATTATCTTTATTTGATAAAATTCATGGTTTTATCTGAACTTTGGGCACAAGCTTAATATGACAAATGTTCTTTCAAAAAAATCTGAATCTTAAGAACTCACCATTCAAATTCAACTATGGTGTTCACTAGAAAAGAAATAAACTTTCTAAGATTTCCTTATTGAAGTTCAGAAAATACATAACATTGCATATTACACTTTATGTTCTGTTTTTATACCTGAAAGGAATCTCTTCCCCACTGACCTGTAGAGGCTGGGCTTTGAATAATATCTGATAGATTATATCCTCCAGAGCTGTCAGACCGTTTTCGTGGCTTCCTTTTTGCTTTAGTTTTTGCTCTTTTGAAAAGGGCTTCCCTATTAAAAACAAACAAACAAACAACCATCCAAACAAAAAAATCCGCAAAATGCTCTAAAGCCAAAGAAATTGAGGCTCAGAACTACCCATGTAAATGTCAAGTTTTTCAGTCAGCAGTAGCAGTTACACTTCAAGCAGTAGTACTTGGTTCCACGAGCTGGCAATAGCCACTTGTTACTGCTCTGCTTATCCACTGGCACAACGATCTCGTAAATGATTTAGGGGGAAAAAGAATCCAGGAGGAAAAGAAAAAATTCTTTTTAATCAAGATCTAGTCTCTAGACTATTACACCGCACAAAGACTTCTGCTGAGACAGTGGAAGATACAGCTGCTGCACAGAGTGGCACTGCCACCTAGGTCAGATTAAACCTGCTGCACAGTACAGCAACAGACAAAGCAAATTACATACAACTCTCCACTTTTTTCTCTCTTGATTTCCCCTCAATGAGTGAAATTCAACAAATGCCACAGTTAGTCTCATTTTTCCCCAACACAAACATTGCCATCATCATAATATTAGTATCACAACCAAGCAGGTATAAGGCCACATTACCTAAATGCCATGTGTTCCTAAATATGCTTTCAGGAAGAGTGGAATAACACCAAAGGCATCTTTCATTTTAACAAAACTACTAGAAATTCAGTATTACATAAATTGCAGCTGCAGTACTCTATTTGAAAAAGTTTATTTAAGAAGCTTTTTGTGGAGTAACAGCTACTTACTCTGTTCTGCATCGCTAACTTACAATGGTTTGTGATTTTTGTAATCCTTGGATTGCCCAATTTCCTGAAGGCTATATCATCTAGCCCTTAAAAACAACGAACAGTTTGAATTCTAATACCAAATAGCCTCTCAGTTCCCTTGATCTACTAGTTCTTAGCTGTACTAGTTCATTTAGCACAACTTTTCCTAACACAAGTGCTCAGAACAGAACACAATACTGCAGGTGAGGTTTCATCTGCACAGTGACATTGTATCTTGCTATTTGGAAGCCTGCTACTAAGTCATCTTATCATGCTACAAACCTTCCTATTTCACTTGGCAATTCTGTTAATACTCAGAAATGTAGATTATCACAATTTTCCAAACAGATCGAAAGCACATTAAAGTCTGTTTTTTCTCTTCTGATTTCCCCTAATTCAGTGGGAGTTCAGTGGACTCCACAGTAGGTCTCATACATACACAGATACTCTCATCTTATGAACAACTCCCAAACATTACTGCGAATGCCTGTTTTGTAACCTTTACTCGCATGCTATTTATAAATTGAAAGAAGTGCTCCACTGCAGTTTTGTAACATTTTTGAATTGTTAAGGGAACTGAGAACAGTCTTTGAAATCACCATTTCTTAATATTTCAATTCTGAACTTACAAGTTGAGTCAGGCACCATGAAAATAAGGATTAATACCACACAGAGTTCATTAGTTAAAAATACTGAAGAAAAACAGATACTTACTGAGAATTTTGTTCTGTGTTCATTTCTTCCCTTAAAAAGACAAAGTTCTCTCCATCTTCAGGCTCAAAAGAACTTATGTCAGGTCCATCTGGATATGGGGTAATCACTCTCCTGACCATAGCTGGAATCTATAGTTGTAAAAGCCATTACATTCATTTTCTGTTAAGCTGCATGCTAGCAAATACATCATCTTTTGTAAAAGCACCAAAACTGACTGTCGTTTAAAACTCTTTCACAGATCAAGTAATTAATTATTTAACAAGCTTATAAACTGAAGTTACATCTTTAAGCAAAACAGAACTATTTTGACAGATGGAAAATGCCTATGTTTCACCTCTCTGTAACTCCTGACAAAATATGCTTTAAGGTTTTGCAAACATTTAACTTTCACGGTTAAAAAATACTGGATTATAATGTGTCTTGGTTTTCACTTTTACACTAAAGTCCAATTTTTGTATTATTCTTCTTACTGATTTTAAGATCTACACAATTACCCTGACCTTTACGCTACAGAAGACTAATGTTCTTTCTTCTCCTTTTTTCCAAGTAGCAGATGCCTTTTTCATGCAGCAATTGTTAATTACAGAACATTGATATCTTTAATGCGTGTATTTCATTAATTTAAAAGACACAATACTGCTGCAGCAGTAGCTAGTGAATAATGAAATACAAGCTTCTTGAGAGTGACAATAGCAGCAGCCAATCTCATCTTTTGAATCAGATGTTTCACACTTACTGTGTTGTCTACAGACCCTGTAGATGTGTACTTATTATTCATCTATGCTAATTTTAAATCCAAACTGCTTCCACTGCAGTTGTGCAGCTTACCATTTTTCTGTAATAAGCAGAAAGATCCTTCACAACTTCATCACTTAAGACATCCAGAGTCCTAAAAAAAGTACTACATCTTAACATACATAAATACATACATCATAGCAGCTTATTAAAAAAATGAAAAACTCAAATGAACATTTTGGATGAGTATCACCCACAGGTATTATCAACTATTCACAGTAGTCAAAGTCAGAAGGAAGAAATTGAGTACAAAATACAAACTAATAATGCCTTTGCTGTAAGGCAAGATTAAAGACAACCCATCTACCTACTTTTACTTAAGGTCACAGCTAATACAGACCTATACAGTTAAGTTACCACAAACTGGTCATTACTTTAGCTATGTCTGCGTATTTTCAAGTCTTCCTGACATGTATCTAATCACTACAAATCTATGTAAATTCTCCTGTAAAACTCAACCACAACACCCTTAGACACTGATGCCAAAAAATAATATTACAGCAACAAGCTTAACTCAACAGTACTGTCTTGTCCATGTGAGCAGCTCTTCTTGCACAAAGCTCTCAGGACTAAGTTCTGTCTTAGGTGTCAAATTAAAATTTTTTCTACCCAATACTAACATTTTCAGGATTTCACTAAAATGAAAATACAGTCTTAATCATAGTTAGGATGCAATGTTATTAGATTTTTACTTGTCTCCAAAATCAAAGATTAAAATGTTTATACTTCATACAGACGTGAAGAAGAAAATTGCTAATATGAAAGAACTCCTGTGATGCAAGTGGAGCTGCTGTGTGACAGCCAATGAAGTGCTGGTTTTCTGAACTGATTCAGATCTCTCAGAACTTACATAGGTGAATAGAAGGACAAAAAGGACAGAANAACATGTATAGTAACAATCACATTTAAAAAACAAACAACTCTAAAACAAAGCAAACAACAAAAAAACCCTGCATAACTCCCAACCCCCCCAAAAATAATACCCCAATGGAGAATAAGGAAAAAAAAACACAGTAGCTTTATGTATCTTCAAAAACACTTTAAAAAACCAAAAAAGACTAGGCCTGATGTCAAAGCCCACTGAATTCAGAAGAGGTTTTCCCTTTCACTCAGGCTCTTTGTGAAAGACAGTAATATGGTTTTGTACTATAAAACTGGTTCAGTCTGTACAGATATTCAACTAGTTTGTCTTTCCCTCTCTGGCAAAAATGAGACTACCTTTAAACTAGCAGCATTCAGTTGCATTTTAACATTTAACTGACCATTGTAGTTCTCTTCCAATCCTTTTGCCTAAGGCATTTAAATTTAATAGCTAATACATGAACACATTTGCATTCCTACTTACCTTGCTTCAAGCAAAGCTGCCATATTGAGTCCTATGAACTGCAGGCAGGACAATTTTAGCTGTTCAGCATTATACATGGCGGAGAACTCCAACAGCTCAGCAGCATTCTTTAAAGTAACTGAAGAGAATAAACAACAGACTAGATCAGCTCAGCAGCATTCTTTAAAGTAACTGAAGAGAATAAACAACAGACTAGATAAAATA
>VWZD01008533.1:155886-175519 GCA_013396695.1 Sakesphorus luctuosus
GAACACCTTCAACTTTGTAGAACTTTAGAAGAATCAAGGATAGAAGAAGCAAGGATAATAAATCAGTGCAGACAGTTAAAGCAAAAAAGACTACCCAATGGCAGGCCCATTCCCTTTGGAAAATGCAGCAGCTACATAATAAATCCATTTCAAATAAATTAAACATGTATAGTAACAATCACATTTAAAAAACAAACAACTCTAAAACAAAGCAAACAACAAAAAAACCCTGCATAACTCCCAACCCCCCCAAAAATAATACCCCAATGGAGAATAAGGAAAAAAAAACACAGTAGCTTTATGTATCTTCAAAAACACTTTAAAAAACCAAAAAAGACTAGGCCTGATGTCAAAGCCCACTGAATTCAGAAGAGGTTTTCCCTTTCACTCAGGCTCTTTGTGAAAGACAGTAATATGGTTTTGTACTATAANTCAGCAGCATTCTTTAAAGTAACTGAAGAGAATAAACAACAGACTAGATAAAATACTGTAGTATCAAGTAGCAGGTTTTAAGACTTATTGTATAGCACCATCTAGTTATTGAAACATATCATATACTTGTCCATTCCTAGAAAAAATGCTAATGCTTAATTGGCCATAAACTATTGCAAACACCAGGTAACTTTGCAGCAGCTTGAATGAAGTAACTGCCTCACATAAAGACAAAGCCCTACCTACAAACATATCAGTTTCAATATATTGAAACTCAGCAGTCCAAAATAAAGGGGAAAAAGAAAGCTAAAAATAGCAAGTTTCATACAGAGAATAAACAGTTCTTAAAGTTCCAAATGTTTTAATTTAGTAGGAAGAAAGTAAAAATAAAAGAGGGTGAGGGGATAAGGAGAAAGGCTGCAGGTAGGAGGAGAGAGAGAGAGGGAGGAGAGAAAAAGAGAGAAATGCCAAGTAAGAAATGCCAGTAAGAAAGCCAAGCAAAAATATCAAGTTATGCAAAAACATTTAGTGTTTTCTAGATGACACAGATCTTCACAGCCATATAGGAACAGAACTATCAAACAAACAACAGAAGAACTAGTAGAACTAAAGACAATGACAGAAAGAGAAACATAGAATTGATTTTATCACATTTTAAATAAAAGAAGTTTGAATTCAATGACACAAGGGGTTTATAGTGGTTTGGGGGTTGTTAGCTTTTTTCTTTACACATTTTTTTCACTTATTAGAGAGCAGGAGATAAAGACAATGATGCATAAGGAATGGAAGATTATGCCAGCCTAGAACATTGCTCAGGTAACAAAGCAACAGTTAGCAGCCGTGCAATGAACAGCAAAACATAATCAGTGCAAAGGAAGACAAGTGCAAATAATTCTTTGCTGAAAAAGGCAAGAACATCTAAAAACACCATTCTTTATTCTCTAACCCTTCATAATACAAATGGAAGAACTCACGCTTTTCTGCAATGGCTACTTCACAGATTTCTTTGAGTCTGGATATAAGAAGCTGGTCTGCTACCACAAGAACGTTACATATGAACTCCACGTTTTGAGAATCTGGAAAACAAAGCATCAGGTAAATACTGTGGGCAAATCAAAATCAACTGTAACACATAGAGCTTCAATGAGATTTTACCAAAGGGCAAATACAATGGCTTCACAAATTTTGGTGTGATTTTCACAGCACAAGGAATATCTTAGAAGAGTACCAACAGTCAACTTTTTGAATAGGAGGGAAAAGGAAAATTGCAGTTTGTCAAACTAAAGAAAATGTAACTCAAACTTTTATGCAGGAGTCACAAAAATTGGCATTTTTTTAATATAATTTCAACACAAGTATGTTAAGTACTGAATTTCTATTTTAAAAAATACAAAAATTGCAAGAGCTACAGCTGAACATATATTAATGGCACCTTTTATAGCTAGAGCTTCATCTGTATACAGGTAATCCACAATTATCTGTAGTATTTCGGAATGGATTGGCATTTCCAGAGCTGAGCAACAGGTAGCCTGAAAGTATTTAAAAAAACACAAAGTGGTAAAAGAAGCTGACTACTTTGAATAAAATAGAAAATTAAGATAGCAATTATATTTTGCAAATGACTCAGACTGAGGATCACATTTTCAAAGTTAAACAACTAAGCATTTGTACAAAATCTGTTCAAGTTCTTCAACTAAAAATTTATTTCAGCAGAGCAATTAAAATCTGCCCAAACTTCTGAATAAATATCCACAAAACTGTTCAATGTTTCATCACATTGTTTTCATCTTCTCTAACAATCATCTTTGATATTACTTTACACACAATTGTCTAAAAGTAGAACTACAGGAATCCCCTATGCAACTACCGAACTGCCTTCCTTTCAAAGTCAAAAGATCCAGTAATATCACAAGTGCCCATGCAAGAATAAAACTAAAGTAGTCACTACTATTAATCCCTCTGTAAACAACATCTTCATCAAACCCCCCCATCTGAAAAACCATCCTAACCATTAAGGTAAAGCCTTTGTATGAGCAAACATTAGCCAGTAAACCATGCAACTGTCACCATTTATGTTTATGCAGCATCACTGCTTAACAACTCGTTTATTTCAGGTAGTACTGAAGTAAAGCGTAATAATAAAATATTTCTTTTGCTTTAGAACATGCTAGTGGTACTGATATATTTTCCATCTAAAGTTTAAAAACCTCTTAGAGACTTTAAGATTTTTAGACAACATCTGAGTACTTGATTCAAAAAATATTTAGTTATTAATTTAGGTTGATTTAGACTTACTTACGAAATAATAGGTAACTTATGAACTCCATACTACTGACATACAAATCAGTGATACAAATGGACATTTAACACTTAACCACCTTAAACAAATCATTTATCTCAGTGTTTCAGATACATTCCCTCAGGGCTGACTGAGGAAAAGACAGCCCAGTAACTTCGAGGACAGGTGAAGTTCTGTTTTGCAGCAGAAGAGAACTGCCAGTACTTTACCAGGTTTTAGATTTGCATATTGCCAGAAAGCTATGCAATGGAAAAAACTCCTGCATGCTACTTTGGCTTTCAGTCTCAGAAAAGTGCTTCTCCATTTATTCCTCTCCTCTCTTTCCATAAACATGGTCTCAGTAGTATTCAGATACTTACACAGAGGCATTTAGTGAAATGTCCATAAACAACCTGGGCACACAGCCAGGAAAGAGGTACCAAGTCAAACTAAAGACCTACACCTTTTGAAGCAGTATCTGATGACTAAGCAGAATAGTCCTTGGTATCCTCTATCTCACCAAATCGCAAAAGTCAACTGGAGGCTCTATACATTGACTCTTGATCATGCACTCAGTACATATGACAAGCTATTCCAAACTGCATACTATTTAAACTTCAAGATCTTTTACAGAAAGAAAATGAAAATTCATCCAAAATAGTATCCCCATGAATCCAGCACTTTTTATAAATCCATGAACTATCAAAAACTAAACCTCTAAAACAAAAGCAATACTTTTAAATTTCCTTGATATACGGTATTAATTTATTACTGTCATTGAACATACAATCTCCATAGCACAAATACAGAGAAATTAAAGATGTCGTTTGTGGTTTGTTTGTTTGGTTGTTTTTTTTTAAAAACAGGATCGAAGAATCCAGCCTTTCCTTTTCCCCAGTATTTAGGATATGTTATTACAGGAAAATGTGAAAAGCTGTCATTTATTTGATGTGAAAGAAACATAGCACCACACGTGTTTTTGGCAAGCTTACCTCAATCCATGAGCTGCTTAACATGCTGTGAAAATAATCTGTAAAGAAAGGCATTTCAGTTCGAGATGCAATAAAATGACAGTTAAAAAAGATAATATGACTCATGTTATATAAATGTATATAAAAATACACACACATACCAAGTCTTGCACAAAGTACACACTTATGACAGGGGAATTCCTTTCCATCTAAAGATTTCAGGGTCACATCGCAGAGGTATGAACTAGAAGATATTTAACAGGATCAGAACTGTGATTATTCAGAAGAGCTACAAGCTGTAAACTCTATAAATAAATGCTTACTTTAGTAAGTTAGGATTTACCCTTTGAAATAAAACACACCTGAACTTTAGTAATATCACAGAAAATGAACCCATAAGTACAGACACAATAGTTTTCAGAGAGAATTTTATTTCTAAAGCCGAGCTCACTATCTGAAGTATATCCTTCAAACCAAGATCAATTACTGTTTCAAAGCTGCCACGACCAAATAAATTAATTATGGCTAATTTTAGTCAATCTTGAATGGTCTATGTTAAGCTACTGATTTATGTCAGTATCTGCTATTGGCTTTAATGATGCATTTTAAGAGGGAAATAATCCAAATCCTGTGAAAAAACACTTTTAATAAAATGTTGTTTTTACTATGTAATTAAACTATTGGAGACTTTGGGTATAAATAACTCAGTAACATCAGTGGAATTCAAATCATATCACTTTGCTAAAAGCAAACTGAAAAAATACTATGCATTTGCTTATTTCTAATCTGTGAAAACTTATTGTCACAGCAAGTACATTTACAGAAGTCAAATTGCTTTTAAATGGATTACCCACAACACTTCTCCTAGCATTAGCATTCCATAACATAGTTAATCCACAGAACACACTGAGGTACAGTAAAAAGAAACAAAAATATACCACACATTAGCTATCCCAGATTACCAATTTATATATCAGTCTACAAGCACCTAAAGAGAACCTCCAAACATGAGTTACTGTGAAAGAGACAAGTGTACATTAGAAGTTAAAAGGCAGCTGATCAGCCTTAGCCTGCACTTAATAAAGAGATGGCATAAGAGCAAGATGATAGAGGTAAGAGAAGCCAGATTAAAAAAATTACCATTTTTTCTGATTTAATTTTGGTTTGTTCCCATTCTTCTTGTTGATAACATTAATTTTTCCATTTTCTAACCTGACTCCATCCAACCTGCAAATCATTAACATTAGCAATAAGCAATACAATTAGTATACAGTTCAAACCATTAAGAACAGTTTCTCAAAGTAACAGTACTTTAGTGGGCTCATATTGTGAATATGAAAAACAATCAAAATGATTCATTGCAGAAAACTAGAAAAGGCCAGTTGCTACTTGAAAGTCTTCATCTGCAGATGTAGAATGTAAATGACATTCTTTCCACATCTTAGCTATCTTATTATCTCAGGTGAAAGCTACACTGTATAGTTAAGGCCAAAGTCCAACACCACAGGGTGAAAAATCTACAAATTATACATACTGATACCCAGTCAGTTATCTGAGCAAAGACAGCAGTTTGGAAGAGAAGCATATTTCAGCACAGGTGTTTTTAGGATCCCAATTCATCCAGGAGTCTTGTGAATGGGATGGTAAAGACTCAGGAGTATTGCTGCTGGATTACAAAGTAATACACTTTCAAAGGCAAAGTGCTTTACCATTGAAATTGTACTCAGGAACTCAGTTTTAGCAGCTGCTTCACATCTTTGTTGTGTGTGCAAAAAGTACAGTGAAGAATATGGCTCTGAAAAAGCTCATTCCCTCTTTTGAAAGGTCAAATGCAGAAAAGAAACCCCAGACAGCTGTGCAATACAGTTCTACAGAGACACTTGATCTCAGTGCCATTCGTTTCATCATGTAACATAAAACTAACATCAGTTAAACATGAATTCAACTTTGCATTGTGTTGTTTTACACAAAATATGTTTGCTCCCTATGGATAAACTGCTAGACTACAGACCACAGTATAGAAATTAATCAATTTAAAAGTCAATTAGATCAGCTGTCTCTAACAAAACAAGTATTGATGTTTTAAATCAGTCATTCTGGAAGGTCACATAATTTGTATCAGATATTACCTCCCATAAAGCTCATGCCTTAAAAGATACTGTCATGGTATAACCTGGCTGGCAGGTAACCACCACACAGCTGGTCACTCACTCTCCCCTCACCACTCACCAGTGGGATGGGAGAGAGAACTGGGGAAAAAAATAGTAAAATTTTAGTATTTTAATAGTAACGTTTTAATAGGGCATGAAAACAATGAAAAATAATAAAATGCTAAAAGAATTAACAAGCAGTGCACAATGCAACAGCTTACCATCTGCAAACTGATATCCAGACAGTTCCCAAGCAGCATCCCCTCACCATTTTCCTCCAGTTTTTATTCTAACATCAGTATCTTAATTTACATTCTTGTCCTAACAACTAAAGTTAGATCAGCTTACATAAAAGCACTCCATGAAGAGTTCATCAAAATATAAATGCATTTCCTTTCACCTACCTTCCACTTAAATTGCTGAGTCCAAACTTCTTTGCTGCACTTTGCAACATTTTAATGAGGTTAGCTTCTTCACCAGCTTTGCCTCTTTTAGATTTGCTCTTCTGTTTTTCATTTAAACCTTGCACTTGATTATTTCTATAAATCTCAAATGCAGACTTTCCATTAACACTCTCATCAAAACTCATTTTGCTCAGATTAGAAATCAAAGTATCTTGATATTCATCTGATTTTTCTTTACACAAGATTTTTGGTTTATAACCATGAGTCAAAAGATCACAAGTGTCAGTGTATATGAATTGCAGGAGGTATGCAAACAAATCTGGATGAACTTTCTCTATTACATAAAGATCACATCCAACAGCATCTTCATCTTTCCGGTAGATGTCTGGAGTGTCTAGCTGGTTGTCACTGGAAACAAACAGCTTCCTGAAGAAGTCAGAGCGTACAGCCAAGATGTATTTGTGCACGGGGTATGTTCTTGTGCCAATCTGAAAAGTCACATCATGGATGCTGTCCATTTCATCTGTTTCATCTAACAGTTTGCCAAAATCCATTCCAAAACTTGATAGTGACACACTTGGAATTTCATAGAGACTAGAACAAAATGAAATCTATTAAAACACCAAAATCTACAAGCTTAGTAAAATTTCACATAGTATGTTTAATGAAGAGGATGAGCTTGTTTCCATTTGGTTTGTTTGGGGTTTTTTCATACATTGCTGTACTCCTCAACATTTCTTGTCCTATTCTTTATAAAAATAACTTAATAATATGGTATTTAGGCGATGAAACCACACATGTAAGACCTGTATAGCTTCAGAATATCAAATATAGCGTTTTGTCTTTATAATGTACCAAATAAATACGTATTTTCAGAACTACTTTATCTTCATCTTATTTTTCCAGCCTGCACAGTGGATGTTTTAGGTGAGGCACAGCGTGCACAGAACTGGCCCCACCATTTAACTCCTAAGGTCCATCTGCCACAGCCGAGAGAGCTTGGACAGTGACAGTGAAGTCCTTAGGACTGTCACAGCACCCGGTACTAACCGGGGCTGACCCTGCTGAGCATCCGAGATGTGACGGGATGGGATGGCAGGGAGGCATTGAACTGCCAGGGGACGGTCCCCACTGAGACTCGAACTCACGACCTTGGGATTTGGAGTCCAGAGTGCTCTCCATTACACCACAGGACCACCCCCCTTAGATTAAAAAAACCTGTCTATACGAATTATGCAAGTATATAAGCTGAGGCTTTTGGGTAACTTCAACATAGCTACTAATAAGTGCTATCCTCCAGCAGTATGGATAACCATATTTACTGTAACTCCTGTATGAGCCAAAAAAAGGTTTGGAAAAGAATGACTCAATTGCAACCACACACAAAAAAGTGAAACATTACCGCTGTTGGTATTTTAAATATACCTGGTTTTAGGATCTGACTGTAACACAGCAAAATTGCAGCCACTAGGGTCAGTGGCAATACTAACAGCTCGGTGGACAAAAGTGAGCTTCTGAAGTCGAATTCTTTCATACACACTGTTTGCATCATGTTCACAAGACACATCACATGAAGAATTCTGAAGGCTTGATACAAGTTCTGCTGAAGAATATAAAAGAAAGTTAATACAAATCACAGAAAGATCCTGATACTTTAAATGCAACTAATATAACGAAAAGGCAAGACTGACTTCTGTATGTCCATTGACAGGGTCACTGAACAAGGTTAAATCATACTGAAGATTTCAGCTTACTTATCTGCAGTACATATAGGAGGAGAGCTTTTACCCAGAACTTCCTATGGAAGAGTTTTGCCATTTATTCATGTAAGGGAAAACACTCCACATAACATTCAAGGCAACCTCTTGTAAAAAGTAACAAGCTGTGCATCAGCATACAGCAGTGCAAGACTGTTCTCTTTTCTTGTCAAATCCATTACAACAGAACTAACACAACTACCTTTGGATTTTTAAATTATACCCACACTAACAAAACATTATTGAAATAACACGAATATATCTCTGAATGAATCTCTAGATTTTTCCATTACCTGGTAACTGAACATAAGCACACCATTCACAACATTCATTAAAACCTTGCAAAAACCCAGAAGCTCATATTCATTAAAAATCACTGATGAACATCATAGATGTTTATCTAGACAAGAGGAAATGGCCTTAAGTTGCACCAGGGGAGGTTCAGATTAGATACTATAAAAAAAACTTCACTGAAAGTGTGGTTAGGCATTGGAAAAAGTTGGCCAGGTTGCTGGTGGAGTCATCCTTTCTGGAAATGTTCAAGAGGCACCGGGCAATATGGTTTAGAGGTGATTATGTCACGTGATGAAATGTTGACAGTTCCACTAGATGATCTTGAGAGTCTCTTCCAACTTTGAGGATTCTATTTATGCGTGATTGTGCGGGATCAACAAAGCATTCACCTTGTCAGCAAGTGTGGATTCTGAAGTTTCCCTGAAGATATCAAAAACTACAAAAATAGTAGCCATAAGCATAAAAAAAGAGTGCCTATAGACACATGTCAGCACCAAGATGCTTCTGTATTATGTGCTGTGTAGAACAAAATAAAGTAGCAATTGAGTATGCAACTCTGAATTAAGAAACAGAGGAAAGACTTTTGCTGTGAAACAATGTAAAAAATGGACTGAAAACTAAAGACAGAATCTCAGTATCAAAGAAAGCACAACTGCAACATACAGCTATTAAGTTCAAATATATCCCAGAAAAAGAGCTGACAGTTTCAATTAAAATCTTGTCCTGTAGCAGAGAGCTATCTTCTTCACATCAAAACAAAGCAACAGGACCTCCTCTCAGCAATATGAGCCAAGTTAATAAGGTGGAAATTGCTCTGGACCCTGTATTCTGCCCAGATAAGGGTCTGGGAAACAACAATAATGTTTTCACAGACTTTGCAGGGCAAGCAAGAATAAGCTACTTTGGTTTGATGCCGATTCTCTTAGGACTCATCATCTAAAACATGTGACAAGATCATTACACCAGACCCTTGTGCTACTATTACTTTTAAGAAGTACTTTTCTTCCCAAAAATCTCCACTTAAAGATTAACTCAAGGCTGCAAAAGAAGTAAATCTTAGTATTACTGAGGAAGGAATACAGTAGCAGTCAATGTTAACAATCACCAGTCACAGAGGAAAGAACAACCTCACCACATAATTCTGTTAGAGACTGTAATAATTCAATTACATTTTTATATTGATTTAAAGCACTTTAAAACCACTAGGAAATCATAGCTAACCTTTCCTTTCTGAGACTTTTTTCCCTTCTTCCAGCCACTTCCCTGTAAAGGCTTCACCATCCTGTGTTACAAACATTATTTCATTTCCATTTAAAGCAACGTCAGACATGAAGACTTGCCGGCCATACACCCAACGACACTGCTTCATAGAGTTGCTAGATGACTTCCAGCAAAACACCTACAATATAAATTTTTTAGAGAAAGGGGAAATCTTCATATCCTATAAAAGTAGCTACATAGTACACATTACTTCTTTAAACGTGAGAATAGATCATCTCAAGTTGCATATAAAAGAAGAAAGACATTCCTCAAAATTTTAGAATAGTGTTATGAGCATCAGAGAACCCACAAGTAAAACAGGGAAAAATCTATTATGATCCATTTACCCATGAAGGGCATTTGAAAAGCTCTGAATATTAAAATATCTTCAAGGCAGTAATCTATACTACAGGTTTTACTGACACATTAATAAGGACAGTAAAAAGCATCATCAAGTCAAGAAAGATGTTTTATGTAGTTCTTAATTTACAGATTTGTCCAACTGCTTTGCTTATAAATCAGACAAAATTCAAAGGTAGCACATTGAAAATTTAAACCATTTCCTGTTAATTGTTTGACAAAAATCTTCTATTTCTCTGTATCAGTTAAGGTTTTGAAATGGAGATCGTGATCAAACATAAACTTCAAAATATTCAACAGGAATGTGAAGCACTGCATGCACAGCAAGTCCCCAGCAAGGCAAACGATACATGTCAGGAAAGTGAACACAAAGAAATAGTTGCAAGCAAGGTAAAGCCCAGACGTGGCATTAGCAGCACTGAAGTCTGCCTTTCATCTTCTCCCATTGAAGGGCCTGCACAGGTCTGTTAACATCTACATAAGGAGGGGACAAAAGAACTTGAGTAAACTAATTCCTTTCCCTCCCTCAAGCCCTAGAGAATCACAGAATGCCTGAGGTTGAAAGGGATCTCTGGAGGTTATCTACTTCCAACAGGACTACCCAGCACCAGCTGTCCAGGAACACATCTGGGCAGCTTTTGAGTATTTCCAGGGACGGTGATTTCACAACCTTCATGGGCAACCTGTGATAGTGCTGGACTATCCTCATAGTGAGAAAAGTGCTTTCTGATATTCATATAGAGCCTTCTTAATTTCACTTGATGCCCACTGCCTTTGGTTCTGTCACTGGGCACCATTGAAAAGAGCCTATCTCTGTCTTCTTTACATCTTCCCTTCAGATATACATTGATAAGATTCCCTTGAGACTTCTCTTTTCTACATTAAACAGCACTTACTTAAAGAAGCCAGACCAGGAAGCACTGATTTAGGAAACAGAAGTATTAAGATCCCATCCCTCTCCTTACTCAGTAATTTATAATGCCTAAAAAAACACTAAAGATTCCAGCACTTGTCGGTATGAAATGTACCTTGACACAGTTGCACTGATGCAGGAAGATAAAGCAGTTTCTTACTGCTAAAGCAGGGTCCCAAAGCTGCTGAAGGGGCACTACCAGTACTACAGATGCTACAGGCTAAACCTCACAGGCACAAATACTGACCCAATCTAATAAACAGATAACGTCATCTCAAAACATAATTCAGTCAAAGGCAAGGAAAGAAAAGGAAATACCCACACTGCTCCCTATTTTGATATACAAGATCAGTTTTCAACATTTTTAAGGCAGCATTTCAGTAAGAAAACCGTTTTGTAAACACCACTAGGTGGCACTGAAGGTTTAACTCTCCCAATGAGCAGATCTCAGAAAGGCTGAAATTCTGAAAGGTCTTGTAAACTAGTGCATTACTACGTGAAGAAAACAATAAATCCACGACAGTATTCCAGTTTTAAGAAAACACAGTGTCTAAACTTAACTATAAATACTATTCAGTAGGTTTAGTCCAACATTTCAACAATAAAAGGGACACTTCATCTACAGAACAGCTGTGTTTCAGCAAAGGCTCTAAAACTTCAGGTGCAGAGAGTACTTAGACTACTTTTGAAAGGTGTAACGATGCCTGGAGTAGGTGAGGTGAGAGGTGGGAAGAACAAACCAAAACAATGAAAAACTATAACGTACACACTATATAATCACTTACATATGTAAAAACAAAGGAGTTTATGCCTTCACTGAAAAGCGATTGGATGTCCAGATTTCAAAATAAACTGCCCTACATTACTTTGGCAGCCTTCCTTTGGCTCTTAACACACGCACAAAAAGAAGTCATAACAGCTCTAAAGAAATTAATTGGATATTTTTCTATTAATGATTTTGTCCTGTCTTACATTTAAAGTTTGATTAATCAGTATGCTATATGATTTCCAGGGACACAACTTACTCTTCCAGCTTCATCCAGCGCTAAAATGCAAATCTTCTGACCCCCATTTTCTTTAAGATGCTGTGTATCTACCTTGTATTCCAAATATCCCCCACTGACAAGAACTTTTTTAAGGTTCAGCTGTCTAAAAGAACACAAAAGGTTAAATTAGTATTTCTCTATTGTGTACTTATGTTACATCTATGACATTTTCTTTGCTCAGAGAGGAGTAAAAAAATATAGCTGAGAGGCAGTGACACTGAAAAATTACTTATGTTTAGTTTCATCCCACTGGTACTATTAACATAATCGCTAATACTATTCTATTACTACTATAATAGTATTCTACTACCACTACTACCATTAGCAGACTATAATTTTTGTTTCATTTTTAATTAAGTCACATTGTATCTATAGGTTCTTTACAAAATTCCATGACTGAAAACCAGTAGGTGATGTAGCTTTGATTTCTGCATTACAAAAATTCACTTAGCTGTTTGTATTAAGACTCATCCTATCCCAGCAGGTCATTTCTCAGGGGTTTGGTAGGTTTTGGTTTTTAGCTGATCAAAACTGTATTCCCTATCTCTTCTGAAGAAGTTTCTTAGTACAAGAGCACAGCACATGGTATTAAGTTTCTACACGTGCCAGTACCTTCAGTTACAGACATGTAGAAATGAAGCATAAAATAATCATTAAGCTGTAATGTGTCAATAAATAGTCAGAATTTGAAGTGAAGCTGAAAAACCAGCTTGGGAGTTACCTGGGAAAATCTAATCTAAAAAAAATCTAATCTAATTTCCTAAATTTATGAGTCAAGGATCCAGCTTCTTCAATAGATTTTACATCAGGTTTTTAAGGATATGGACCAGATGATGCCAACATGGGCCATCTTGAAAACTGAATTACTTTTTATAACATACTTTATCCACACATAATTATGAAATTCAGACCCCAAATTACTGATTCAAAATCATAACAACATAAATAAATAGAATAGCATATCTTCAAATAAATAGAATAGCATATCTTCAATGCCTCTACCAAGATGCAATTTTGCAAATTCAGGCTAATAGAGGAAGCAAAAACTTCAATGGTTTTAAACTTACAGCACAAAGTATTTCCTCTTAGTTTGGTTTTTTTTAATATCTTTGGTAAACAAGTGACACCTTAGCCTCATGTAATAACAAAAACAAATAAAGAAACTAACAAAACTGGTAGCCCTAGTTCATATGAAAGAACTGCAAATGAACAAACCACAGGGGACTACTGTATTAACTGCACTTCATGCACAAAAATCTTTAAAGACCTTCAAGTACACAACTACAATGAAACCTTCGCCTATTGTTCTTCATGATAAATTAGAAAAGTAACACATACTTTGAAGCTATCTTTTTGCACTGGTAGTCTGCAAGTAAATAAATATCTCCTCTTTCAGTAACACATACTGTAGCGCCATCACTTGCAGAGACCAAGGACACAGAGATGTCTTTATGGTGTAGAGCAGAAACTTGGCGAGGTGCAGTTACACATTTTTCTCCATTAGGATCCAGCAGATAACCTAGAAAATACAACACACCCCAAAAACTTTGTTTGCTATTCTACACATTGTGCATTTAAAGGGTACTTTGCTGCGCTACTTTGAAGAATCTTTAAACTCTAAAAGATTTTTTAGGCAGTTGGATAATTTGTCTTCAAAATAATTAGACAGATAAGAAACCCACCACACATACTTGTTGGTTCACTAAAACCACCAGAAAACATTCAAGACTTGATACATAAAAATGAAGTAAGGTATATTCCATAGGGAAGCTATTTAATGTGGTGGCACTGCTTTGATTCCAAAAAAAAGAATATTTATTTGATCATATTACAGTTCAAGACAGTAGAATACTCTAACACTGGCATAAACCACTATTGTTTCAGCTATTAGAAGACACCAAAAAAGCTTGTCAGAAAAATTACTATAAGTGCACATAACATGAAGGCAGCAGTTATATGAAATAGACAAGGTTGGAGCTGTAAGACCTTGAAAACGTTAAAGAAAATAAAACAAAACCAGGCCATTGCTACTCTGCTGTTACAAGAAATCTAACATCAAGAATCTCATATATAACCCTGCTTTGTGTGCAGGGCATAATTGCAGAGGACTTATGTCTGCACCACAGAATGGAGCAGGGTACAGCTATCCAGTAATAAGCATCAGAGCTACCTCCACAGAGGAAGCAACCCTGCCATATGACAGTGTAGGGTTATGCAAGGTTTACTACCACAGGTCTATCCTGGCGTCCAGCTGACACAACTATACTGCTTGCAATTCATTTATTGTCTCACTATGGTACTGCACTGGGACATGTGCTAACCAGAATAATCTCAACAACACAAGCAACCGCAAAAAATTTATATGACAAGTTCATATACAAAAAAGGAAAAACAAACAAAGAGATATTAATTGTAATATATTTCTCTGACAAAGACAAGCTTTTTTCACATACCTCTGAAACCTGAAATAGAAACACAAAAAGTGTTGGAACCTGAGGTCAGGGCTGATGCAGATTAAGAACTAGAGTTAGCTAAACAGTTTTGTTCGCACACAGATACAGAATCGCAAAAACGTAAATCCCAACCAGTACTTCAATACCTCTTTACTTTAAAAGACAAAAGCAATTAAAATATCCCATTCATACAACAAATCACGAAGTTCACTAGTTGGTAATACATTTTAATAGATTTTCTTGCTTGACTTCAGAATAATACAGATTTAGGAAAAGATTCTGGTAATGGCATTGTTGAAAAAAATCTAGATATAGACAAGTATTTAACTTTAAAAAGTTAATATGGAAAAAGTTGCCAGTATCATGTTTACAGTGCACGATGAAAGAAGGACATAGGCAGGAGAGCTGAAGGCTAGTTTATAATGTATTAAGTGCAGTACAGGCAGACTGCGAGAAAGAGACAAGCACACCTTGCGGTAATTTCCAACACAAACAGCAACATTCTGTTTCCTCGAAGTATTCAGCAGCAGGACCATACAACATACATGGAAGGCAGAAGAATTATAAAGAGTTCAAATAAAAGTGCTATGTCTGACTAGCTCCTATTACCTCAAAATGTGACAGTAACTGGCAGTAATGCAAAATATTCTTCAAAAGAACTGTGAAGGGGAGGATGTCGTCAGATTGGTTTAAAAAATAAAAAAAAAGAGATAAAGCTTGAACACACTTCTGTTCTTAGAAGCAGATGAGAGGTTAAGCACGAACATCTTTAAATGGCTGAGTTTTAGGTTTTACTTCCAGAACGCTTCTACCTTACCTAGTTGGCCGCCATTCAGCCCCATGGTATACACTGCTTCCTTAGTCCATAGCACTGTATGGAATCTGCCTGCAGCCACTCCAATCACCATTCTACCTTTCAGGTTTTTTGCCTGAACCTAAGCACAAATCCAAAGTACATCTTAATATTAAGTAGCAACAGGTGAAATTCACATGTACAAACTTCTGACAACATTTATCTCCTAAAGTCATTAAGAATGAAGCACTGATTATCAATCCACATACAGTCTAATAAATCAGGATTACTTCAGAAGTTTGTCAGGTGGGGCCCTATTGTGCTAGTGACAAAAAGAAACAAACTTTTAGCATTATCTAATCAGAACTGGAATCAAGTCTCCTTAGGCAGTTTTCATATGTAAGATTTTGAACAACACAGCACAGGACACGTGTAAGACAGCCAAAGAAGAATCAGGAGTTGGAAAACATCAGCTAAAAGTTTCAACTTCTAAGTTCTAATGCCCAAAATGCACTGCAGGACACTACACTACTAGTTCCACACTTCATATTTAACTTGATTTTCCAGATTAAGATGATGAAATCAAAGCAAATACTGTGGATACAGAGTTATCATTACACTATTGAAGAGCATCCTATGGTACCCCAGGACACAACCCTGTTGCATTTGGGCCAACCTTTCTTTTCTACTTTTATAACACTGGTAGTGCAGTGTTGCTCTACTTCAGGTGAAATTTCCTTTCAACAAAAGGTAATGTAACACTTCTTCACTTACAAGAAAAAAAAAATTTAGAGATTAAGCATAGAAATACAGTTAAGCTGCTGATGCCTATACCCTCTCTTCCCTGTCACTATTCTTTCCAAAGCACTGACTCCAGAATCAACGGTGCTTTCAGCAAAGACATAACATCAAACCCTGAGAGCCACCATCCAGTGATTCAAAAGGAGTGAAGAGCACAAATCTCAGTATATACCTATTAATTTTACACCACTTCAGCTACAGAACAATTTGGATAAGAAAAGGGTTTTGGCAATTGTACTTTGCTTCGTACTTCACACTACAAACTTTAGTAGTGTTCAGGTTACACACTAAGACATTTATCAGGACACAGTTAAGTATTTAAGATCTGAGATGTGTGATAACACAGAATCAAGATTTATCTGAATCCCACTAAGATTTGTTGTCCTGAAAAAGTTTAAAAGTTATTTCCATGATCTTCACATTTTACTTTCTGTTAAAAAAAACCCCAAAAATAACATAGAACAAACAATTAAGCTTTGACTGATGTTATTTTTACCTGTCTAGGAACACTGCAGTTAGAAGGAGGAGGAAGAATACCCAACTGATGGAAAGTATTCAAACCAAATGTGTAAACATATCCATCTTCTGTTAAAACAACAGTATGATCCTTAGCTGCAGCTATCTGGGAGCACTGATGACCAGCTAAGCCTTCCACAAGTCTTGGAACCTGAATAAGAAAACAAATATTGATATTAAAATATACTGGTTTGATATTAACTAGTGGCCATCTATAACACTAAAGTTACACCAATCAAAACTCACAACTGAATATTGAAATAGAGACGAAAATGCATTTGAACACACAATACACTCATTAACATAATTACTACATCCAATGCAGTAAGATGAGCTACTTTCATTTGAAATGCATCCTCTACTATCAGTTGAGATGATTTTAAAGTACTTGTTTCAAAACTAGATTGGAAACTGTACCTTCAGAACGTCTGAACAAATATAAGCTGTCAACTCTTTCATTTTTCTTTTTAAATTACCATGAACATTAAAGATTTCTCCTTCCAGCACAAGATAATCCTAAGAAAATCCCATAGAATAAGGAAGCAGTTCTGTATCTTTGACTCTTCATGCACTCTAACATGAGTTCTCCTTTATTCAACTATGTAACATCCTAATTTTGAAACAGCACTTTGAAAAAAATTCTAATTTCAGAGAATTGCTTTCTTTAAAAAGTTCTCTTCTTCCAAGAGCTCCAGTCTTCACTATACCACTCAGCTACACAACATCAAGTTCTAACAGATACTTGATATTACAAATATTTTAAAATTACTGTACTGCAAGCTAGATGGACGCTACCAGGTCACATGCACAGGATAAGATGCTTAAGTCTAGGGATTGTATTTTCATCACATCTTAGTCTTCCCTAATTTTAGTTTTTGTATCGCAATAATGTACTACTCAAATGAAAATGATCAGTGAGTTTTCACTTCATACTTGTGCAAGTCTAGTAAGAAACAACCTTACCATCACTCTTCCTGCCAGTACAGCTCCACAGCACTGCTGTTTCGCTTGTGCCAGCCTTGGCACTCACCAGAAGGCACCATAAACCTACTTAAGAAGCCAGCCCAGCCAAGAAACATTTGCTTCCGCTTATCTGGCATCAGCTAACCTTCAAAACAACACTGCTGTGACACAAAAGTTTGCCCACTGTATTTAGCTATCCTAAATTAAGCTATATTTAAATGCACATTCCTCTATTCTCTGCCACCTCACTACTAGCACTGGAAAAGTTTTTGTTGTTTGGGGGGGAGCAAGGGGACTGGTTTGAAATCAACAGCAAACTCATTTTGAAAGTACACTGACAGAAACTCCAATTCACTTTTTAAAGACTCTGTTTGAAATTAAAGAAACACCATACTAGAATACATTAACCTAAGACAGCATACCAGGCATGTTTGTTCATCACCATGACCCAAGCGTCCTCCTTGTCCATGTCCACATGTATAAACTTGACCTTTGTGGGAAAGGAATACAGAGTGGAATTTGCAGAGTACCACCTGAAAAAAAAAGGCACAAAAGGGGTGGGGAGGAGGCAGTATAGGGCAAATTCATTTTCCTGGATAATTATACCCCTGCCGAAAGTGTGAACTTTGTGAAGAACTTCTTTAACAGAGATATGTCCATGAAAATATGAGTAAGATAGTAGTATTAAAGCATAGCCAAATCAAGTTACAAGGCACATATTTCCTTTAAATATGTTATGTACTGCCTTAAACTACTTGAAGAAATCAACAGTCTCCGTTTCTTAAAACAAGACCAAGCATGGCTTTCCAGGCCTTCCAAACACAAACAGTAAGTTTTAAGGGCCTCAACACTGTCCCAAAGAGCTGAAGAAAACACATTAATACTGCAGCACAGATTGGCTGCCCTGAGTGTTTGCTCAAGCTGTACTTTAAACTCCCAAGGACTCTCAAACTGAAGTCCCAAGAAGTTACTAGTTTTCAGTACTTGATAACTTCTTAGATACTTCTTCCCCCTCACACACCCATCCAAGTTCACCAAGAAAGGTGCCTATATAGAACATTAGGAATACCTGTTTGATATACACGCCATTCCGAGGAAAAAGATCGACCAATTCAGGATGATGTTTACCCTGTTGACCACCATGACCCAAAGTAAAATTTATATTGTTTCCCCAGGTGTAGACTTCTGTGGGATCTGTAATGAAAAACATTATCTCTGCAGCTTGTAAATTTACAAGTGTCGTGCATACTGACTCCAAAAATACAACTCCCATTGTTTCTATCTAAAATTTGATGAGAAAAGCTGTTTTTTACCTAAAATTGAACTTCAAAAAACATATAATATTATGAGAAATAAGGTGCTACCACAAAATATTTTAAAAATATTGTAGAGATGATCAACATTAGTTATACTGGCAGAAAATGCAAACATTCTGCAGCAGATTTACACGTTGTTTTCAGAACACAAGTACTAACCACCTTAAGTTACACATGCTTTGCTTCTATTGCTTTAATTAAGTAAAAAGCCTTTCCCAAAAAAAACATTAGACTGTCATGTATGAAAACCATAAACACTTTCAAACCAAAGAGGTGGCCAAAAATGACATTTGTTTTTTTTTAAATAACCTCTCAATGATATCTGAACACCATTTTCTGGTGACTTGCCTTATGGCAACCTTCCCATACCTGAGGGGGGCCTATCAAAAAGGCTGGAGAGAGACTTTTTACAAGAGCTTGTAGTGATAGGACAAATAGGAATGGCTTCAGACTGCAAGAGGGTATGCTAAGATTAGACAATAGGAAGAGAATATTTACTGTGAAGGTGGTGAGGGTCTGGAACAGATTGCCCAGAGAGGCTGTGAATGCCTCACCCTTGGATGTGTTCAAGGCCAGGTTGGATGGTACTTTGAACAACCTGGTGTAGTGAAAGGTGTTCCCTAAACATGGCAGCAGGGTTGGAACTGGATGATCTTTAAGGTCCTTTCCAATGCAAACCATTCCCTGATGATCTTATAATGATTCAAGGATTTTAACAAGTTTTACAAGATAAATTTAAAAATAATCACAATTCAGCATTTGTCTAACTAAAAAATTACTATCTGCAAACAAGTTGAAAACACAAATTTCACTGTACAACAAAATTTGAAATTAAGGAGAAAAAAAGAAGGATAGAGAAGTATAAAACAGTTTAAAAATAAAAAAATAAAATAAAAATTTAAAACAAAAATAAATAAAAAATAAAA
>VWZD01008533.1:175532-201605 GCA_013396695.1 Sakesphorus luctuosus
TTTCAGTGACTGAAACTCGCTAATCTCGAGCCACTTTGTCTAAAAAAGTATTTTGAACACTCAAGAACATATTCCCCCTCTTTTCGCAAAAGACACACAAAAGTCTGCAGATGACACAAAACTGGAACAATTAAGCTATTTTATTTCCTACCGGTTTTCCTGAACACCACATGGATAGGCCTATCTTTCATCACAAGATCCAGGGCTGATAAGCCTTCTTTATCCTGAACATACAGACTAACGCCATGCTGAAAGAGAAGGAGAGGAGGGGAAGAGAACTGAAGTTCATTTTAACTGCACAGCTTGAAGTAAACCAGGTAAACGTTTAAGTAGCTATACAAATCTTTAATTGCATTTTAATACTGTTAAAAGAAAATCTTCAGATTCAAATACACTGTAAGCAAAACTTTAAAAATGAACAGCGCAATTTTTTTCAGCCACATATACATCTTTTTGATCTATTAACTGGGATTTTATTGTCTGAATATTGATTGTGTTATAGAATGTAATTGGTGAAACACAAAGTAAACAGACTTGAAGATAAAGCACTGACACATAGGAATGGCAAATATTCACCAAAAATGCATTTACCAGCTTCAAAGAACGTATTTTCTTAAACTGCCATGTTTATAGAATTAGTTTTGACAAGCTAGAGAAGTAAAAAAATAAAAAAGAATACCATGACTTTGAAAACGAGCAAGGAACAGTGTTTCACAGTTGCTCAGAAGAGGCAAGAGGACACAAATAGCCAGGCAGGAGAGCAGCAGAAAAGGTTCAGAGGTACAAAGCATGAACAGGTCATTCCTTTAGAACTCAAGAGAGACAGACAATCTCTGTAAATACCATGTTCTCAATACAAAAGAGTGCTGCTACATCAGCATTGGTTTTAAGAAAGTCAAGTGTCATCAACCACTTCCCTAAAGGGAAGAACTGTGGATGTTCCCAGTAGAACCTAACGGTTAACACACAGCTGTACCCAGGTACCACAGCTCATGGATAATAAAAAGGAAAATCTTACAGAACCTCACACTGCAAAGGTAAACACATGAGATACAAAAAATGGAGGGAGCACAGTTCACAATTCCTTCAAGCATGATAGGGGGACAGCTAGCCACATCTGCAGTAGGGATTTTAACTCACAATTTTATTTGGAAAAACACTAGCCAGAAGAACAACACACATTTCAAAATTATAAAAACAATCCTATTAGCTACAGTGCTGTTATTTACTCACTGTATGACAGAAAGACTCATCTATTTTTTTCACTTAACAGGTAGCTGGATATTCTTCACTTTGGAAGTCATTTAAGTTATTCACAAGCAGACAGAGGCTGTAGTGATATTTGCATGGTCAGAATTTGTGAAAACCAATCCCAGCCACTGAGTGGCAAATCTTGTACTTAGGTACAGTGTGAGAATAAGGCAAGACTGCCTCCAGCCCACAGCAGAAGTCTGTCATCCACACTAGTTTGGCACCCCAGGGGCTGATTTTGGGGCCAGTGTAAGAAGCTGGTTGGTGCTAATAATGCCACAGTTATAGGTTCAATCCCCATACAGGCCACTCACTTAAAAGCTGGATTCAATGATCCTTGCAGGTCCCTTCAAACTCAGAATGTTCTGTGACTAAACTACACTGGTGTTGCAGCCAGTACTGTTTAGTATCTTCACTAATTGGGTGATGGGCCAGGGTGCTCCCTCAGCAAAGGTGATGATACAAGACCAGGAGGAGAGGCTGGTAAGTCAGACAGTTGTCCTGACCTTGATAGGCTGGAGAAATGGGCTGAGAGGAACCTCATGAACATTTCCAACAAATGGAAATGCAAATCCTGGGCCTGGAGAGGAACAAGCCAGGGTACTGATATACATGGAGGCCAAATGGCTGGAAAGCACCGTAATAGAAAAGGACATGGGGCTTCTTGTAGACAATCAGTTTACCACAAGCCAGCAATGTGTCCTCACAGCTAAGGATGGTGAAAGCATTCAGGCTGCATGTGGGAGTGTTGCCAGCAAGCATTACTCAGCACTGGCAAACCACAGCTGGAACGCTGGCTTCAGGTCTGGATCCCAGACAGACATGGAAATACAGGAGCAAGTGCAGCAAAAGACCATGAAAATAATGACTGAGGCATCTGACAAAGAGAAGCTGAGAGAGCTGGGATGCTTAGCCTAGAGAAGTTTTGGGGTGAGGGAAAGGGACAGCATGCTTCATCAATATGCATAATAAATAGCTGACTGGAGGTGAGAAGTGAGGATTGTAGCAATACTCAGTGACAGAAAAAACGGCAACAGGCACAGACTAAAAGATAAAATTCTGTCTATATCTAAACTCCATTTTTACTGCACTGGTATTGAAACATTGGAACAGACATGTTGGATGGTCCGTTCAAAATCCAGCCGGATACAGTCCTGGGCAACCTGGTGTAGCCGACCTTGCCCAAGTGTGGAGGTTGGATCACAGAGCCTTTAGAGATATCTTTCTAACTCAGCTATTTCATAATTCTATTCTATAATCCATTCCTGTTGTTGCTATAATAACTTAAGAAAAGATCCTTTTCATAGCACAGTACAGCAGACAGACTTCAGTTTAAGGAACTTGGAGACAGAGCACTCTCCATGAGCTGTTTCATTCTGCTTCTTAGAAGCAGAGCCGGCTATCAGAAAAATCTCATTTATTTATGCAACTGATAGAAAAGTAAAATACATCTGGGAAAACCTGTACAGGCCTCCTGCAAGCAAATATCAAAGATACAGATATACACACATGCACTAGAGGACTGAATACTTTTTCATATATCAAGCACAAAGTTTTCAGTTTTCTAGAGAACAGAATCATGTACAATTCTTATAGAAACATCTGCTTTTCTAAACTTCAATGAAAATCTCCTCACCATGTAAGGGTACAGCACATGAAATACATTTTAACAGTTAACAGACCTTCAAGAATTAAAAAATACTGGATCCACAATCTTTTTGCTTTGAGCTTTGTTGAAAGCAGAGAGTTTTATCTCTGCAAATGGCTAGTCACTCAAAAAGGCTGAACTCAAGATGGAAAACTCTCTGCTTTGAAAGGTTCGTTTTTAAGCAACTTGAACCACAAATATTTCATTTTCTCACATGGTTAAAAGGACCCTGAACATTCCAAACAAGTGTAGATCTTCCCTTTGCTGTACTTGGGACAGGAGGAACAGAAGGAAGACTAATCAAAATATATTCAACTTGCTAAGTGGATGGGAAGAAACAGCAATTGTAAGAAAGGAATAAGGGGGACTAAGCAAAAGCCCTGGTTAAAATACAAATGAAATGTAGACTCAATAAAAAATGCCATATTTTCAAGCTATTATCTCACAAATGCAAGATTTATTTCTTATTATAACTCCATTTAATCTTTCATTATTGTATGTTCTTTTACACCAATTGGTACAATTACTGAAGAGTCTATTTTTAGAGTATCTTTAGTCCAATCACTGTCCACTTTTAAGATCCTGGCCCTGATATCATCCACACAAACAAGTCTTTAGGTAGTCCACAATTAATCGGGGTCCTTACTCAGTGCTGATTTCTGCATGCACAAAGACAGACATTTTTTAGGAACACAGAAATAACCTTCAAGTAAATCAATATTCTGTGATGTAAACACAACATTATTAAGACATATATTAATTATGACAACCCTGAAGGGGCTTTCAGTCAAACTTAGAATTACACTTTAACATAATCAATACAACTCAAAAAACTGTAGATGCTAAGGAAAACTACAGTTGCAAATCACTCACCTTCAGTAATGATAAAACACAATCAATGTATCCATAAAATATACTTCTGTGCAAAGCTGTCCATCCAGACTCCTTGTCTTTCGCCAAGAGATCTACTCCTTTGGTCTCAGCCAACCAGTCTAGCACACCTTTTTTGCCACAAGACGAAGCAAGATGTATAACATTTCTGCCAAAGGCATCCTTTATAGTCGCAGCATTGTAGCAGTAAGAAGAGAGAAAGGCCTTGATCTGCCCTTCGCTTCCTCTGGTTACTACAGAAATAACATCCAAAGCATGCTGTAGGGATCGACACTTTGAAGTGCACTCTGGCATGTGAGAACTCATCTTCACTTCTAAAGCTGCTCCTCTCCTTAAGGGGAACAACCCTTAAGTGTATCAAGGCACTCCAATTCAGTACACAGCACAGTGCCTTAGAAAAACTGTAATTCCACGGACGTAATTTCAGCGATGTAGATCCAGTTTTATTGAGCTGCCATTGGAAATCTTTGTACTGATATGTTTGGCACTTGATCCAAATAAATATTTATAAATATATATTTTTAGAAATCTTATTTCACCATCTTATATAACAAATATTCTTGTCCATAAAAAATTCCAAAAGTGAACTACCTCTAGCGTGCAGAGGGGGATTCCCCCTCCACACTACTTATTCTTCTAAAACTCCATAATTGCAAGGGAGACCTGAAAGAGAACAAACCAGAAAAGATTAGTAATCAAAACTGTCTTCCCCAGCAACTGTACTGGTTTCACTTCATACCAAACTAGCGCTTCAAGTACAGGAGGCAAGACAACGTGACGAAGGGGTAACTGACTTGCCCCACACCATCTGAGCTTATTCTCAGGCATTCAGTCGGTTTAAAAAAACATTACTCCCTTCCTCACCCCTGCCTCCAAAGGCATCTCCTACCTTTCTCTGACATAAATCTTTTAGGCTATAGGGTGAACTGGATCCAAAAAAGTCATCTGAAGACAATAAAAGAGTTTGTTTTCCCAATCTTAGGGTCTGCAGGACTCTGACTGTTTACTATCTAATTGTATCATTACTTTGTGATCAGAAAGCAAGAACTGAACTAAAAGGCTGATGGGGTGGGGGGACAACAAACCAACAATGAACACCCACCAAAAAAATCCCCCCAGCTGTTGAGCACACTTTGGCTAACAGAATCATAGAATCGATTGGGTTGGAAAAGACCTCCAAGATCATCAAGTCCTACCCTGGGTCCAACTCCAGTCCATTTACCAGATCATGGCACACAGTGCCACATCCCATCTCACTTTAAAAACCTCCAAGGATGGTGAATCTACCACCTCTCTGGGCAGCCCATTCCAATGCCTGATTACTCTCTCTGCAAAGAATTTCTTTTTGATATCCAACTTAAATTTCCCCTGGCAGAGCTTGAGCCTGTGCCCCCTTGTCCTATTGCTGAGTGCCTGGGAGAAGAGACCAACCCCCACCTGGCTAGAACTTCCCTTCAGGTAGTTCTAGACAGTGATGAGGTCACCTCTGAGCCCCCTCTTCTCCAGGCTAAACAACTTCAGCTCCCTCAGCCTCTCCCCATAGGGCTTATGCTCCAGCCCCTTCACCAGCCTTGTTGCTCTTCACTGGACCCGCTCCAGTACACTATCTTTTCTACCAGAAGACTTGTCAGTAACTCCCAGTGGGAGGGAGGGACCACGAGAGTTTCCACTGTCACTGCAGATGATTGGATTAGGCCCTCCTTTCTCTTCCCTGGACTGAATGCCTACCCACGTTCCTACTCATTCTATTCTGCAGAAGCGAGAGAAAGGTTTCTCTTCACCACTCCCACAGCTGCTCACAAAGGTGGGAGCAACGATGGCATCAGAGCAAATAAAAGCAGCTTGTATGAGACACATGAATTCAGGCTATTAGCACCCATGCAGGGCTAAGCTCCTGAAACAACCAGGAAGAAGTGAAGGTCTAGGTTGGAAAAAATAAGGGCGGAAGAAGAAGGAAAAGAAAGCAAAGATACAAATTTTTCTTCATGCAAATATATTCACAGTCTGGGGCACACAACATTTCTGTTCAGCTTGGCCTACTTATCTTCAGCATATCCATTTTTTTCTGGCATCCTCTTTCTCAAAAGTAAAGGAAGCCTGACAGAAGCAATCACCCTGCCTATGAAACATGTACAGTTACAGCCAAAAGTTCACAATTCACAAAGATCAGACAGCAGTATAAAAATCACACATAAGCCCAGAAAACAGAGAACTACATACATCACTGATACATTGCATAATTTAATGAGAATTGCTATTAAGCCCCCCAAAACATCATACATCAAAATCTTCCAAGCATAAGTTTAGTTTCAAACTGAGTGAAACAGGGCAAGACACAACACAATAAACAATACACACACACACCATATTTCCAGCTCAGTAGTCATTTTAAATGTTCCCATCCTACTCTTTGACCCCCCACTGCATCTAAAAAGCCTGTTGAGCTTCGCTTCCAATGCTTTTCAGGCAGTGAGTGTATAACCATATTTTAACTTCTCCCTCTGCAAAAACATGCCAGAAAAAAAAATGATTTTGTTCAGAAAACTGAAATCCTGGTCCTCCTCCTGTTTCTAGAATTATCATCAAGATTTCCATAAAGCTTCAAGCAATCAGTTTAGAGCAAATATTAGTAATGGAATCTAAACTTTCAAGAAGTAAAAATTCTAATCCAAGAGTATTCACTTAAACATTTCATGACAAAGCCTCCAACAATTATTTTACTACCTAGACCTGCAAGTCTACGCATCAGAAGTTGTTCAGTATCCACCTTCAAAACAATTTCAAAGAGAGGCAAATGAAGACCATAATGAGTAGTCTTTATTCGCTACAATTTAGTTCCTCATCCCTGGACAGGAGTAACATTCAGAAATCTTTTCAAGACCAGAACTGACCACAACAGTTCAGCTTTTACTTGTCAAAGCAAGCTTCAGTTCACTCTACAGATAATTTTCCAACCAACTTACAAATTTCTACAGTAACACAAGAAATTAAACATATATGTGCATAGACTATTCTGCTCTGACCTTCTCAAGCCTGAGATTATAAAGGGAAATGAATCACTGTTGCAGGCTTGAAAACAAAAGCTCTAATTTCAAATATACAGCCTGACTTGCTGCTCCAAGGAATCAGCGTGATAGGTGACTATCAGCAGACTCAGATTGTCTGAGTTTTTTTAATTCTTAGTGTTTAGAAAGCTGCATCAAACAGCTTTCTAAACACTAAGAATTAAAAAAAAAAAATTGGAGATCTACAGGAAAAACATCAGAAGTGTCATTACCCTCAAGTCAATTTGTCATTTTTCATCAATATAATAATAATGGCCAATCTTCGCAAACCCAGATTGGGGCAGGGCTCTCTCCCCACATGGGTGTGCCCTTCCAGCCTGTGCAGTGGATTTTTTAGGTGAGGCACAGCGTGCACAGAACTGGCCCCACCACTTAAGTCCTGAGGTCCATCTGCCACGGCCGAGCGAGCTTGGACAGTGACAGGGAAGTCCTCGGGACTGTCACAACACCCGGTACTAACCGGGGCTGACCCTGCTGAGCATCTGAGATGTGATGGGATGGGATGGCAGGGAGGCATTGAACTGCCAGGGGATGGTCCCACTGAGACTCGAACTCATGACCTTGGGATTCAGAGACCGGAGTGCTCTCCTTTACACCACGGGACCGCCCCATTCATCAATATGCCACTACACAATAAAACTATGCTGTGGAAGGATGATTTTTACATATCCCTTTTAAAGCATATCTTAAATATATTTCATTGTTTAGACATTATTATTAGTGCTACAAAGAATAAAAATAAAATCAAGAAAAATTACGCAGGGGAGTCATAAAACAGAGCAGATCAATCAGTTAGGTAAGCTGGTATGGAATGGCACCACCACCCAAGGAAGCAGTCAGGCTGTGCCCTGTGTCACACCTTCCCTCGGGCAGATACCTACCTATCTGAGACACTGAATTACATCAGAAAATGATTCGGAACAGAAATCAAGTCCTGGTTCCAAAGAAACTTGTGCCATTCCAAGAAAGGGCCAGAGAAAAACTTATTTAAGGCACTTGATCTCCAGCCTCACCAAACGCCAAAATAACTTGAACAACAAATCAAACATTAAAAGAACAAAAAGTCTGTCCCTAGACAGGATTACAAGCCTAACTCCATCATGGTGACATTTACTGCAGCTATGTGAAACCCGACTCTGCTGAATTATTTCTTTATAAGTCATTCCAACCCAACCCTCCTTCAGTCAAAACATTGCAAAACTAAATACTATATTAGTATATTCCTACATAGACCTGAGTTTCAAGACAGAAGGCTGTAGATCCAGTTTTCAGCTCTCCACAACAGACTGACACACCAATAACAGATGCTGTCATGTGATTAGTACATTCAAAAAAAGGTTAATAATCAGACCAGACTGTTATACGAAGGAAGTCCTTAAGTGAAACCTTAAAACTTCCAAATTGTGAATTGAAGTTCAGGTCTGTGTGAAAACCTTTATGCTGTCCAAAAGCTTATTTCTAGTACAGAGAGTCCCAGCTGAATGATCAGCACCTAAAATAATCACAAAATAGGAAGAGCAGCAGCATTTTTTAAACTTTGAATTTGAATGTCTAGAACATGGTGCCCTTTTGATTATGTGTCTCCACTTTTAGCTGCAGATATTTCTGCAGGCTTCTCAGCACTAGTCATATTCATGCTATAATATCAGTGTCTTCCTAACATTGTAATTATTAAGACATAAATAGCTAGACAATATTTTTAATATTTTTATTATATAATAGGTATCATTTGGTATTAAAATTATTTTTAAAAACTGATTCCTAATTAACATTTTCTTACAGAAAAAATGGAGGAACTGGAGCAGCATTCAGAGTATCGCAAAGATGTTTTATTTCTGCAGCAAGTGGGTTTCCAAATTTTCCCTTAGAGATATGAGCTACCTATTATACATGTTCACAGCCCAGGAAAACTTAAAAGATTGCAACCAACTTGAAAGCAATTCTTTAGAAGCAAGAAAGTGTGCTATGTTGCCTCCTGGAACTGAGTAAGCAGACTGACTCACTCAGCTCTCCCTCTCAGAGAAGGCAAAGCATCCCTGCACCACAGATGCCAGACACCCTCCAGAAGGGAGGAGCGTGTCAGATGTGTTATCTGACCTTATGGAGGAAGAACACCTGCAAAAAGCAGATCTCTACCTACAATGGTCATCTCAAAAATGTCTCTTTCAAGAAGTCACCACAAAAATCACGGCTGTTACACCTCTTGAGTACAAAATAAACAAAGATTCTATACATCTGTAAGACTAAGATAGCAAATACCTTCAAGACTAAGGATGACAGTGGCAGATTTCATTTCCTAAAAACGGAAGATCACAGAATCACAGAATCAATTGGGTTGGAAAAGACCTCCGAGATCATCAAGTCCAACCCTGGGTCCAACTCCAGTCCATTTACTAGATCATGGCACTCAGTGCCATGGCCAATCTCACTTTAAAAATCTCCAGCGATAGTGAATCCACCACCTCTCTGGGCAGCCCATTCCAATGCCTGATTACTCTCTCTGCAAAGAAGTTTTTTCTGATCTCCAACTTCAATTTCCCCTGGCAGAGCTTGAGCCCGTGCCCCCTTGTCCTATTGCTGAGTGCCTGGGAGAAGAGACCAACCCCCACCTGGCTAGAACTTCCCTTCAGGTAGTTCTAGACAGTGATGAGGTCACCTCTGAGCCTCCTCTTCTCCAGGCTAAACAACCCCAGCTCCCTCAGCCTCTCCCCATAGGACTTGTGCTCCAGTCCCTTCACCAGCCTCGTGGCTCTTCTCTGGACCTGCTCCAGCACCTCAATATCCTTCCTGAACTGAGGGGCCCAGAACTGAACACAATACTCAAGGTGTGGCCTCACCAACACAGAGTACAGGGGAAGGATCACTGCCCTGGTCCTGCTGGCCACGCTATTTTTGATACAGGGCAGGATCCCATTGGCCTTCTTGGCCACCTGGGCACACTGTTGGCTCATGTTGGTGGCAGACAAGAAATCTCAACATTTGGGAAAAATGAACAAAGTTGGCAGAAGCCTTCCACTGTGAAGTTCCAGAAATCTCTCTGTGTATCTTATCCTCTATCAACACATTCCCAATTTTCCCTTTTTCTAGAAAGCATTTCCAAAGAGGTTGTGTTCTTTTAGCTCAAACGTACAAGGGAACAACTAACCCTCCCCTTATGGTTGGCAGTTTCAATGCACATTTCTGGCATCCAGTCTGGCAGGCACACATTCGATATTAAAACTTGTATCTGTGGTCCTTCCAATTCTTCCTGATGAAAGTCTCAGGTATCAGATCTAGGAAACCTGGCTAACATGCATGTGGATACCAGTACAAAAGCACTGGCTGGTGGCTGCTGTTGTAGCTTTTTTCATTTTAATACAGACAATGGTTTCACATGGAAGTGAAAGAGAACACAGAAGAGATTCAGCTACTTAGAATTCAGTGCCACATGAAGACAGATTGCTGACTTTCAATCTTCCATGTGCACTGCAATAAAGTAACTCAATTGTCAAATTAGTGACATGGCCTTGAAACCCATCCTCAGGCTGCTTTACCAAGAACATCTTCCTCAAGACCTTAAAATTGCCTTCACTCAATTCACTGCTTCTCTGTTTGGGTTTATTTATTTGTTTAGTGTTACTAATTTTACTGAATTACCAGTTGCATCTAAAATGCACTTAGTGAAAAAACACCTAGCATTTGGCTCTCCTGAAACAGAACTAAATAATGGTTTCTATTTTCCATATTCAAAGAAGCCTAGAGCCTTCCTTGTCAACTGCAATACCCTCCCTTTAAAAGAAACAGTGTAAATAATGCGGCTTTTCTGAAGGCACAAAATTCATTTGCTCTTGCTTTTGATAATAAGTTGCTAAATGAAATGAGGGGTGACTGGCAATGTCATAAACTTCAGGAAGGTGAAGGCCATCCTTCTAAGGGTGTTGCAAGATTTTAAAGGCTGCCATTGTGGAATGGGAGGTGGGTTGTTTATTAAACAAGCATGCTGACATTTGATAATGTTCTCCACATTGGTCCACTCACACTTGCTTTGTAAGGTCACAAAAGACCTGTAACCATAACAGCAGGAAAATCCTGAAAATATTTGTTCCCAAAGTAAGCTTAACCACACAGACTACTTGACTAATAAGCGAAGCAAATAAAGCAAATCCAAAGCTTACAGATTTCAAGCTAAAATTTTCTATCATGCTACCAATTTTCCATGGGTTTCTGTTGACTATACCCTTATCTAAGGGCAACTTCTACCAATACCTATTAAAGTAATAGTTTAAAATGTGACAAAAGTTACTAGAAAATTGAAGCTTGATAGTAATATAAGAAACTTAGCACTGGCATTAAGCAACATACCCTCAAGGAAAGACAGATGAATTACTAGATAAATAAAGCAAACACACCTTTTGGATATAGGCAGCACATTGTCCTATAGAACAGTTAGACTATTAATTTCTACTCAGATTACATATCCACAGATAGTTTAACCTGTGCAGAAACTCCTTATACATTTCTTGAAGTCCAGGAAAAAATCTAAGCTTTTCAACCCTTGAACAGTATTATATTTTATGGGGAGAAAAGTCATTGAATATACAATGAAAAGTCACTGAATATACAATGAAAATCTAAGCCATGCAGCAGCTAAGAGTGATTTGGCAGCCTGAAATTTCCACATAAAGACCTTTAAAACAAGAGTTTTGCTCTCCTCAATGCACATGACATCAGGTAGAGTACTGCCTCTAGTTCAGATATCAAGTTTTAAGAGAAGCAGGTAAGTAGATGAAAACTCTGGAAAGAGCCACGGGGATTCAGAATGTTTATGAAACTATTGGTGAGTACAGCCTAAGCAAACTGGATCTCTGTCCTTCTTCAGCTGTGGCTTCTGCAGACCATTCACAGCCTTTGTGTCTCCTACATAAAGAAGAAAAATCAAAATTCCAGTCCTTTTTACCCCTGACAGTGGAATAAACAGTCATTTGTTCAAATTTCATAAAATATTCAGATTATATGTCAGGAAGGATTTTCAAATGACAAACTGAATGCAAATGAGGCTCTCAAAACAGGCTAGACAACAAACAAACTGCTCAAGTTATAAATAAATATGACCTGTCTATAAGTAAAGCTACGGAGGAGGATGAACTTGCTTTAAAAAACACCCCGTTGCACCATCCCCGCTATGTCCCTTGGGCCATGGCAGGTCCAGCTGCCTCATTTCCCGGCTGGGGCCTCTGTGCCACCGCCTGGCACAGGAATACTCTGGCACAAGTGACCTTTAGAGGCTCTCTCTAAATTTCCTATAACTTCCTCATTCACAGTGACAACAGCATAATCCTTATCAGAATGGGAACGTTCAGCAATCCAGCAGCTCTAACTCAGCTGCTCTTAGCTGAGCCAACACGCACTACCTACCAATTAAAGGCAGACACGTCTGTCAGAGAAAGACCAAAGTACCATTGGTGGCTAAATTCAGCTACAACACGTCAGAGCGCATCTATTAGTCAAGAATCATAGTACATAAACAGTCAACTAAAATATTGTGCTTGGCTTATCTAGAAATAGTCAGGACTACTCACATTTAATAACTTAATACTGTCCAAAAATATTAAAACATACAGAAAGTGACCAAGACAAAAGTACAGTGAGTGCAGCCATAGGCATTTCCACAATACACCAGGACCTTGCTATAGATTTTTTATTGAAACAGATAATGTTGAAGAGAAGTCAAGCACAACAAACCACAGGTGTGCTCTGGAATTTCACCCCACTTGAAACCATATCCAACAAATCCATCAAGGATTTTTTCCACCTTAGGAAAAGCTTTTTTGAATGAACTCCAAACTTTTGGTACAGTATTATTATAACTACCCACACCAGATGTTGTAGGGCGATTACTGTTTTTTTGTAAACCACAAACTGTGATCAGTTTCCGTGAAGACAGAGAACTACACTGACCACGTCACCAAAAAAAAAAAAGTTGGATTTCCCCTAAGAAGACTTCATAAAAGTATCCTTCTAAGCTAACTACGAGATCTGAGCTCTCTAGTGCGTACGCTGCTGCTCAAATCCAGCAGCACTACGCGCTGCTACCAAAAGCCGCAGACAACGATCCCCACGAAGGCCAGAAACACGACAGGCTTCCCGGGAATCTCCAGCTAAGGAAACGTGGCGATAGGCTGCAGCCAGTGGCAAGTAGGGGAAGGTCAGAAGTGTTTCACAGAGCCAGGCAGAGGCCAGGGGCAGGCAGCGGGACAAGAGGTCGTTCTGACTCCCACCACACACGTCCCCGCTGCAGGGCAGGGCCGAGCGGCCCAAGAGGCTTTTCCACACCGGCGGCCGAGCCACGAAGCCGCTCCCCTCCCATGCTACGTGGCCGGCTGCCCTTTACCCTCCCTGGCTCCCCTGCCCGGGGCTCTCCCCCTTCCCACAGCCACCCCGCCGCCGCCGGCGCCCTGACCCCTCCGGCCAGTCCCGTCCCCCGGCGCGATCCCCCCGAGGATGCGCCGNCGGGCGGGCAGGGCGGGACGCGCGCTGGGTAGCGCGGGGGCTCATCTTCAGTGACTACGGGGCAGAGGCAGAGCCAGGCTGCGGCAGCTACCGCGACACCTCAGCCGGCGACGGCGACGGTGACAGCGGAGGCGACAGCGACAGGCGGGACCTGCGGCTCTCAGCGGGGAGCACCGATTGACAGCGCCGCACCCGCGAAGAAGCCAGACGCCGATTGGCCGCGGCGCCGCCGCACCTCGCACGCCGATTGGCTGCGCCTGCCGTCCCGGCTCCGCCCNAAAATGGCGGCCGCGGGCTGGGAGACGTGGGTAGTGTCGTAGGCGTGGGAAGGGGATGGAATTAACGGGGAAAGCAGGGAAGAGCAGAGAGCTGAGGTGCCTCCTGCTGGCAGACTTCATGGGACAAGCAGCGCGTCCGACTGCGAAGAGGGGGAGATGGGTTTCTGGAGGGGAATTGGCTCCCCCCAGAAGGGCTGAAAGGCAAATAAGTAATAAATATTCAGCCTGCAAGTCTCCTCAGAGTAATGGAGAGAGGCGGCTGTGCCAATCCAGACTGTTATGCCACTTTAATTTCTCTGTCTCACAGAGCAAGTTGCCTAATGTATCAGATACAGCTCAATTTTTTATGAAGCTTTTGACACCAGCTCGGGGCAGTCTCACAGGCAGCCTTGGTGTGCGCAGGGGATTTGCAAAGCTGCTCTTGTGGTTCACTTCACATGTGCTTCGAGTAGACTCCATGAGGGCTCAGTTCAGTTCTTCTTGATTGTTTTGGATGATGCAATAGGTGGTACAGGTAACAGTTTAATGTGGAACAGGATCAGGGTGTAGCATTTGGGAGTGGGAAGCAGGAGCCAAGACAAGCGGTGCCTAACGAAAAACATGGAGTGAAAAAAAATAATTTTTTTCCCCAAAAAATATATCATGTAATTTGTTCCAAGAAATTCATTAATAGTACATTAATACTAATGCCAGTGGCCAGAGTTTCTGTATTTTTCTTTAAAGCCACATTATTATCCCACATGGTGCAAGAATTTAGACCTTAAAACAGCCCAGCTATTTTTTAAACCACCAAACAGTTGAGAAGAAAAAAGTTATCTCTGTTCTTCAGCAGAGGTTCAGTTTAGGAAAGATTGAGTAGAAATGGTGTGTAGGTGAATCCCAAGCATTTTTACCTGTGCCATCTGACCCAGTTAATGTGTATTGTACAATCTAAATCTACTTTCTGATTTCTCTGTATAGATGTTTAGTTTGCCACCAGTCATTCACTATTCTAACTAACCCTGCATGCACATTAAATTTATTCATGCATTATTTCCCTAGTGATAGCATCTTTCAGCTTCAGTCACAAACACACTTCAGAGGTGGCCTTGCTCCATGTGCTGCCAGCTGGCCTGAGAACAGTGATGGCCATCTGGGGAGAGAAGGAGTCCAAATACAGCTGAAGTCAGTCATAAACAATGCTTTGTTGCACAATAACAAATTCGAGTGAATAGCTGGGGCAGGCATCCTTTGGAGAGGTAAAGAGCTCGATGGAAAGAGGAAGAGGCTTAAAGTAGAATAAAGGCCAAGATTCTATATGAGAAAAATAATTTCTAGAAGCTGGACTGCCCCTCAAGTCTTTCAAAACAATACAATTGTAAATAATAGAAAACTACAGCAAGGAACAAAGAAAAGTTGGAAAGTAAGTCATGAATAGGATCTGATGGAGTCGGAGCCACCCTAAACCCTGACATGATAACCAAAGGTTTTAGCAATGGGTTTTTTATGTAAGAGTTTTATCTTCATAGAATCATAGAATTGATTAGATTGGAAAAGACCTCCGAGATCATCAAGTCCAACCCTTGGTCCAACTCCAGTCCATTTACCAGATCATGGCACTCAGTGCCACGTCCAATCTCAGTTTAAAAATCTCCAGGGATGGTGAATCCACCACCTCTCTGGGCAGGCCATTCCAATGCCTGATCACTCTTTCTGGAAAGAATTTTTTTCTGATCTCCAACTTAAATTTCCCCTGGCAGAGCTTAAATCCCTGTTTCTTTGCAGGACATCTAATATTTTCATGGAAAAAATAAGATATTAAGTATTTTACCTGTTGTTTCTTGTTGAGGTTTTCTAATAGACCCCAGTTTATAGGTCAGTAAGAGAAATTCCTGCTATCTAGTGCTGCCTCTGTGAAAGCAGCAGCAAGCTAAAGAACAGCATTCACTGAACTGGGAAGATACAGCTTGATTTGCAGAGGTATGTTGAGGTGATAAAGTAACATTGTAAAACAAAAGTAGGTTAAACAGCTTAACTTGAGCCTGTGTTGAAACTATTTGTTTTGGTTTGGCTTTTTCTACTGGTGGAAAGCTACATTGTTGCAGAAAAATATACTAGATTCTGAAGAAATGACTGGGTGTGGAGATGAAAAGCCAGAAAGACGTGGCTGAAGAGTCCTTTTTTCAAGTCCAACAGCCAGATTTGTGTGTTTCTGGAGCATCTACTACCTGCCGGACAATAAAGAACTGTCCACCTGGCTTTTTATAGTCTGTGATGAAAAGGTCTGAATTATCACAAATAAAGATGTAGTTATAAGAATAAAACTATGTCTCTCAGCACCATTGTTATTTTTATAGCAGCTCTAGACTTTAAATCAAGGATCCATTAAAAAATAAAAAGCAAAGAGCAGCACTTAAAAAGGGAAACCAGTATACTGAGCCATCTTCAGAACGTGAGGAGGAACATCAGTTTTCAGCAACCTAACTAGCACACAGAGTGTATTTTTGTCTTAGTTTTGCATCTCAGTTTCATTGGCTGTTGAAGGGTTATAAATTGACTGTGCTCCAAATGTGTATACTCATTCAAAGTTAGGGGAGATAAATCTGGGCTATAGGGAGGTCATTACGCCAATAGGCAGCTTTCTGGTGACCTGTTAATCTTACCCATCCACCCAGTGTAGTCTGCATCAGACTTAGGCTACTTGGAGGAATTAGAGGAGAAGATGTAAGTGACAGTAAGGAGCAAATGAACTCTGCACTTTATGCTATCTGAAATTGATCTTGAATGTTGAGGGGGAAAATTTAATTATTTTTATCAACCAGCAATCAAAAAGTTCTGTCTATATATCAAAAATTAAATAATCAATTTTTTTCCTTTTCAGCTATACTAAATGTCAAGTGAGAGATTTCTTCTTTCACGTATCTATTTATGGTCCTTAGCTGGACTAATTATTACCACTGTTCTCTGGAGCCTTGAGTAATAATTCTTATTGGCAGTAGTAATACTGTGTTGAAGAAAAAATTAATCAGCTCCAGGCTTAACTTCTGCTGATACTAAATAAATTCCTCATGATTTTTCCATTTTATGAACTTAGGAAAAAAGATTATAAAATACTGGAAAAATTGTATCACAGAACTAATAGAGGAAGATTCAATGTAACACCTCCCAGCAGGGAAGGCTTGCAAAAAAGTATCTCCAAATTTATTACAACTGTGGGCATCTTGCTTTAAGAAAGTCTAGCCTTCTACTCAGACATGGTCATTAAAATTCCCCATGACAATACTGTTTAAGGGAAGTGTGGAGAAGTCTGAGGATCAAACAGCATGTAAAGCAGGATGGTGACAAACAAGGATTCCCCAAACTCTGATCAATCTACTTCAGAGTTCCCCTGTGCGGGTGAAGCAGAAAATCGAGCTGCATTCAGCACCCAGGACCTTTCACTCAACAAACCCTGGCTTCAGCAGAGCAGCTTCCTCATCTTGAGTGACTGGGAACACTTCCACATAGCTGTGTCATGGCAGATACTCTGACATTGCTTCTTTAACTCGCAAGATTTCCAGCTTCTCTAATGAGACCCTGGGAGCGTCTCTGATGCCCAAGGTAGATTTTCTGTTATTGTGGCAGCCCAGATCAGAATGCACTGTACCAAATTTGTTCAGAATTCCCATATGTAAAACAAAAAAATGTTAAAACCTGTACTAAAGGGCCCAATGTATATGAAACAAAAATTATATTTGCATACCCTAAGCAGTAAAAGAAGTGTTGTGGGAACTGGTAAAGGGACAGTTACTTTCAGTAATTGGTATATAATCTTCAATACAAACAGAAACTGCAGTACATGTAAAGCGCATGTTATCTGTTGTGATGTGAAATCCTTTGCAGTAGAGCATGATTTTAAACAAAGTAGGGTTTTTAAGCTGTGGGAAGTTTTTGTAATTGCAGCAAGAAAATTCAGATTGTGGTCTGTTGCTGAGAGTTTTCTTTCAGAAAATGAGCTCATGAATGATCCAGTCTGCATCAACCCTGTGAGACTGAGGGCAGCTAAGAATAAACAAAGTCACAGCTGCTTGGAGGAGTTAGCAACTCCCCAGAGGTCTCTCATGGGAGCTCCTCAGGTTTCTCACAACACACTGGAGATGTTGTTGAAAACATCTAGGATAAGTTCTCCAAAACATCAGACTTGTGATATATGGGTTATAACCAATGGGGGATTTGCAGTTTTATGGTGTGAGGTTCAATTTAACCAATGGAACATATCTTAGCTCTATATAACCCGTGTATGGTGTGTAATTAGGGGGGCATTCACCCGATCACAATGGTCTGTGTGTGGTGTCCAGTTCCTCTGCGGTTTATTTATTGTTTACTTTAGTCTGTCTTTCCTGCACATCTTTCACCCTGATATTCCTGAATTGAAGGAGCAAAGCTGCAGAATACTTCAGAGCATCAGCCTCCTATGGAGATGAGAGGATAGATGGAAAGATGTGAGAATCAAGGACATTTTCTTGGGCTTTATAAGGACTTTTCAGTACAAATCTCAGGCTCCATAGCTACAGCAAATAACGCTGCTGGTCTTGTGGCAGTCTCACAGACATGGGAGAGGCAAGATCATGGTGGTTAAGGGAAATGGAGGTTCTGTTTATAGCTTCTGAACTTACGGGAACAGAGAAGAACTGCCTTTCTTTTTCTGATGATCAGAAAAAAAGAGATTGTTATTTTAAAGGCTAAGTAAGCATGCTGTTTATAGTACAGCTGATTTTTCCTGGCCATTTCATGCCCAGATGCAGCTATTTGGGCTATGTTGGTGCTATCCCTGAACAAGGTATCTGATACCCTCTCTGGCACTGAGTGCCAGATATACTGGCTTTGGGATTGCTGCTGCCAGTATGGTGCCGCTGTGCTCAGTCTGGGTGGCAAGGGGTGCCCACCTACTGCTATCCAATGTGTAACAGAAAGTGCCATGAATCGGGATGCACCTCACAGCACTGGGCACAGCGGGATGCAGCCTGTCTCTCCAAGGGTACCAGTGTGATCTCTGCAAGAGTTCACAGCCCAGCTGAAGCCATGCCTGGAGACCTGGGTTGTCTTGCTCCAGCTGCATGACTGGGGATGCCAGGAGCAGCTGCAGTCACCACTCCTATACATTGGTCCGCAGTGACTCACCACTGTTGTGGGAGGTACTGGTTACCAAAATGGGATAGCCCTGCATTAAGCTGTGTGTTCACAAAGATAGCATGGCATTCCCTTTACATCACCTCCAGACAGTTCTCCACTGGCCTTACCTTTCTAGGTCTTCTCAGTCTTAAAAACCTCTCTTGGTAGCAGTGTTTGGGAAATAAAAAAATCTCAATAAAATCTCCACAACTACTAGACACATCTGTGCACTTACATGCAGTGCCATCTACAGTCAAAAAACTCCTCTGACACTCAGATGACACCACAGTATTGTTTGGTTAACTGCTCACAGGCTTTAGCAGAGCAATCCTGCAACAAAAACTATAATATCACAGTTTTCATCGCAAGCTGAGCTTGTTGAGTGCACACTCAAGACTCAGGGTAGGTCTCTTGACCTAGTCTGAGCTGTGCCACTGGTTCACTGAATATTGCATCATGCAGTGGGAGAATATTCATCCTTCCTTGCTCCCATCATGGTCTGTTTCCATGTACAATCTGAATAAGCTCCTCTACTGTGACTGATGGAAGAACTTAATTTTGCTGCTTTAAATTGTCTCTTGTATGAAGCTGTTTGTGATCACTGACTCCCAAGAAAAACAGAATTATACAATGGCTGGGGTTGGAAAGGACCTTGAATATCACTTACTTCCAACCTCCTGCCATGGGCAGGTACACTTTTCACTAAACACTGCCAGGGATGCAACATCCACAACTTCTCAGGGCAACCTGTTCCAATGCCTCACCATCCTCATAGTAAATAATTTCTTCCTATTTTCTAATCTAAACATGCCCTCTCTCAGTTTGAAGCCATTCTACCTTGTCTTGTCACTACATGGTCTTGTAAATAGTCTCTCTCCAACTCTTTGTTGACTCCCTTCAGGTACTGATGGGAAATGGAACTGAGGGTAAACAGGGCTATCTAAAGTGGGTTAGAACCTATGAATGAAAGGCTGAATAAGAATTGTCAAATATTTCAATACCTGAAATTTGAGATTCAGTTTTGGTTTAGTGTATGGTGAAATCACAAATGAAGATGCAATTAAAACTATAAAAGGAGTGAGTAGGGTCTCTTTTTTTTCTGCAATTTTTTAAACAAAGGTGTGGATTCATAGGATGGTTTGGGTTGGAATGGACCTGAAACATCATCTTGTTTCAATCCCTTGCCGTGGGCAGGGACACCTTCCACCAGACCAGGTTGCTAAGGGCCCTGTCCGTAATAGTTCCTATTAGCTCTGCTGAGATATTCTCCAGTTCCCCACAAGGCACAAATTCATAGTCCTTATGCACATGTAGTTTGTCTTGCAGTGTCAGACTACCTTAAGGAACACTGCTTTCTCAGAAGATACCAACCTCCCTTTATGGTTTCATTACACAGGAAATATTTTCACATGTGCAAAGGGCAAGTCTTTCTTAGCAACTGAACTAAAAGCATGGACCTTTTCTCCCAAAACAACTTCATCTCCTGTGCAAACTTCTAGAAGTACTCTCTCACCTATTCTGGATGGAAGAAGTATTCAGGTCGCCTGCAGGGAGGCCTCTCAAAGAAGTACAAATGTGCGGATCAAACATTAACCATTGAGTAGAAGGAGGTGGCTGATGGTGGTCCCGCTCTGCCCGGCGGCGACAGCTCTCTCAAGGGCATCGCTCATATAATGCCACTAGATGCCACTGTCGAGACACATTTGTTCTTTGATCCAGCTTCTCCAAAGATACTCAGGAAAACCAAACTAAAAGAATGGCAACATATATTTATTGGTAGCATTTTGGATGACCTTATTCTTAAAACATGAGGGGAAAAGGCAATCGAAGAAGCTAAAATTTTAGAGAATATGGTATAGTTTCCTGAAGTAGAACCAGGAAAATATCTTTTTGGACTACTCCAAAGAAATTAATTTGTTTTGTATTTAGCTGTTTAAGTATTTACAGTCCCATTTAGAGACAAAATTAAATTCTTTCATGTAATCACAATCCTACTCAAATATTACAGAATCAAAATTAGGGAGAGAGAGTGGCATTTAATTAGGCCAGGAAAAACTATTAGTTCTTCCCCAGTTTTTTCAAAGTTCCCTTATCTGGGAATATATGCTTTCCTTGCTCAGCTGAGAAACCTCTATTCTTTCTCACATGAAAGACAGCTAATAACCCACAGCCAGGAGATAAAGAAAGGAACCCATAAGCTGGACCATTCTTCCATCTCCTTTTTCCAATAGTGAAGAAAATAAGAAGTATCCCATTACCCTGAAGGTATATTGTGGAGTAGGACAATTCCATCCACCTATTTGATTGGGACTAAAGCAAATTTGCCATCCTATTTCTAGACCTTGGAAACTGAAACCACCCCTTAATTGTGCGCAGTTCTTCTGACGCAGAATGTGTCCACATGCTCCCACATTACTTTGGTCTGGTGGTTACCTGAACAGCTCTCCTTGTGCTAAATATTGCTCAGCTCCTGCCAAGGTATCTGCAGGCAGTCGGACCATTTCCAGGCTCGGATAGGCTATAGAACAGGGAGACTGACCTGAAGTGCCAGCTGAGAAACAGTGACACTCTGCCGTAATTCTCATGCTGTTTTGAGCAAATATGAGACTGTTTTAATTTGGCATAATTTGGAAATTAAATAAAAGGATTTGTGCTCAGAATCTATAAGTGGTAACTCAGTGAATGTTCAGTATTTTGAAAACTAAATTAAAACCTGTAGTATTTGAAATTCAAAATGATGTTAAAAATGCAAAACATTCATTCATTCTTCATTTTTAAAAGTAATTTTTACCATGCATACATCTTCCCTGGCTATTGTTGCTTGAGAATTTGGTCAGTAATAAATTGCTTGCAGAATATGTGGCTGTTGCTCCTTGAAAAACAGCCTTATCACCTTGCTGCTTCTAATTTTTTTTTTTTAACAGAGTAAACCTGTCAAGGCAGATTACATACAGGATTAGATTAAGTTTTTACTAAGCCAGGAAGTATTTTCTCAGGTCAGGGAAGATACTGTAGACCCACACTGCTAGATCTACACTACATCTTAAGTTATGTGGATTTCAGAAATACTCCTCTTCTTAATACAAATCCGACTGGATCTTGTTTTCAGCAGAGCCTCACAAACCTGCCTGAGTATGCAGCACAGACCACACCACAGACTGCAGCACAGACAGGGGAATGAATGTGTAGGACAGAGGATAGGTTGGAGAGGCAGGAATATTGTGGGCCAGCTATGCAAAAGAAATAAAACTTTGTAGAATACACTGCAGAGTGTTACACAGCTCACAGCACCCTTCTAACATCTTTCTTATCAGCAATAACATTGGAATACTAGCATAATACTGCTCAGATTGCAAATGGATGTTTTAGCAGAGGAATCTAACATTTTCAAGATAAGTGGTAAAATACTTCAAAATCACTGTGACAGCCAGGAAACTCCAGGTCAGCTCATCATACTAGTTCTATTTCAGCTCTTCACAAAATGTCATTGAATAGGGACTGCCAAGAGCACAGACACCTTGTCTTGCAAAATAGGGAAAGTTTATGTAAAAAAAAATCACACATTAAAATATTTTTTGAAAAGAACAAAGACCAGAGGCAAGTCTCAGCTATAAGTGTTGGGTACCAGTTCACCCACCAGTGACATGGTTAAGAAAACACCAAGTGCCTGCCCTGCTGTGGTGATGGGGTCCCTGGCTTTGAGACCCTGCCTGCCCCAGGGGAGCTCCTGCCACTCCATCCCCCAGCCCCACTGTGTCCTGAATTTGCTTTATCTTGAGGAAAGTGGTCATTTCTCTCTGAACATAACCATTTGTTTGCCAGGTACTCTCCCTTGCTCTCTCAGCTCTAATTTTACAGAAAATAATAGAACAAAAGAAATAAAGATCATTTTTCATGCCAAAGCTCATTAAGCAAACTTGGTTCAGCTCCTAAGCAAAAAGAAAAGGAAAGGAAAAAGCAGCTCAGGAGCCTGTTTTCCCCTGTAACTCCATAGCATCCTTAAAGAGCAGACCTGTGAGAAATTGTTTTTGTCTTAGTTGCCTTAGTAAAGAATTCACAGCAATGTCTCACCTCAGCATTGTCTTATGTCTTGGCTCAGCTATATGACAGCATAACAAAATCTTTATGATGTTCTAAGCAGAGCAGGCACATTTTATACTAAGTGGCATTATGCTATCCTCCCACCAAAGCATGGAAAAAGAAGGATGGGGAACAGATACTCAGAGGTGGTATTCTGAGATGAGACCCATTAAGGAATTTTTAAGTGGCTGGTGTTGCACAGCAGTGAAAGGGATGAGACACAAAACACAGTTTCTATAATAAACAGGTCCAAATAGATGGAGTATAATGATATCATGTCATCAGTGTGATGATTCACTGGTTACTCTGTAGGGCATTTCTGTTACAAGTCCTCCTCAGGGTCCTTTTCTTCTGCAGCCTACTTTTATATGACTTTGTATTCAGTCTGTTACAGCCTGAGCAGATTACAGCCAGCTTTTTCTCAACTCTGTTCAAAAAAGAGCTCTGTTACCAATACAGGCAATATTCTTGCACAAGAGCATTTTCCATGTCCTCACATAGCCAAACACCAAAGCTAGTGTCCCTTTATGCAAAAGACAGTCTGGAGGGGAAGAAAATAACAGAAAACTTCTTTTATAAAAGCAGCTTCTGAAAAGTAAGAAATATAATTGGTCTGCTCCAGTCTCTTAAGGAGTATCTCCCTTTAACAGCTAGTAAATACCTGATCTGAGACTCAGCTGCTGACCACATAAAAATGGCATATGCTGCTGAACCCTCAGATACCTCAGCACCTACATATATTTTAAACTCATAAGCACTCAGGAAAAGTCATGTCCAGATGGTATAAGACTTCAACATAGTTACTCTCTCTCCCTGGGACTTGATTATCTCCTACCTTGCTCTTTATATTGCTTGCACTGCTTGTACCTTCTAATTTATATCTCTGTAAAGCATTGCCATTTTGGTAAGGTGACACTATATGCACACCTGTAAGTGGCTGCATAGGATATAAAGTAGCAGAAGATTAGGTTTGTGGTTCCAATCTGTCCTGCAGAGGGAAAAAAACAATCTAGAGAGAAAAGGAGAGTGAGAATTACCAGCTGTTAAAACAGCAGAAGACAAACAAAACCATTATTCTTCTATCAGCTAAGGAAGCAGAAAAAAAATTCTGGAGTGACCTCATACACTTTATCCAGGATTGGTTTTCTAAGATCCTGAAATGTAGGTATGTAATGAAAGAAAGTCCATTAAAAAGTTTTAAAGAGGTTTTTCTGAAAGCCTATAAACCAATGTCATCCTGTTACCTTCAACAAAGTGCTTGGTCATTCTAATAAGTGATTCATGCCACTTACATGGCATTTGCCAGTACTTACCTATGGACAGCAAGCACAGCAATGGCAATAACAATACAGCTGAAATGCTAGGCATCTGCCTCATGCACCTGAAAAACTGGTAGGGACGTAATTTCTTTTCTCAACGCAAGAGAGAATACTCCCAGTGCATCTCTCATGCTGCAAGATGAGTACCGAAAAGATTAATGCCTCTCAATGAGGAAGCCAGGCAGTCAAGGGCTGCCCATGTCACTTGTACAAGGAGAAAGGAAAGCATTCCTTTGCTGTCCTTTGCCTCCTAGGGAACATGACAGCCTCCTTGTAAAACTACAGCTGCTGGTAAAAGTTTAGTCAGTGGCTCTGTAATGTGTCAAATTAGTCTTTTTATTTACCAGTATACCTACTAAATTCATGCAGCAGTAGGCATTTATAGTGTTTGTGCATCATTCAGACATACATATATACAGTTTGTAATATAATAATATACACCAAAGACAGACATCCAGCTAAACAAATAGGGCTGACTCAAAGTACTACAACTGTGACTCCTTTCACAAGCCATTTTACCTCAGAATACTTCTTTTGTTTGCCACGAGATCTATGCCCCATTCCAAACGATATCAACATTTTAATTCTCTAAAGTACAATAAACATAAATCCCAATACTCTTTATGAAGGATTTAGATAAAAATGAAAGAAGGAAAAAAGACTTGCACAAGGTTGTAGTAGTCAGCTTGTTCAAAATGTACGTTTTGAAGCTATTCTGTAAGAAATGCTGATAACAAAAACTGATTCAGCTGAGTTCATAAATCAGATGATTACTGTGAAACACTAACACTTAATACATCTGTTACACTGTCTAGAGCCTGCTCTTTATAGTAAGTTCAAGAAAAGCATTGGACATCTCCAGGATTCTCTACACATCATTGCAGAATCTTTTTAACAGCTGAAGGGCTGCTTTGTCCAGAAGGGGAGTATCAGAGAACCATGAAAGTTGTAGATACATTGCAGATACCAAAGTACCCAAAAGGAACACTATCAGTAATAAAATGCTGTGACCTAAGCAATGCAATCTGGTGAATGGCTTGTACCAAACTCCCAGAAAAGTCCAGAAATGGAAGCAACAAACTAGTAAGGGAGAGGAACAGGTTAAAAGAGCTCAGCCTTAACTCTGTTTGAATGGAAATCAGTGCCTTCCAGATGAACAGCGCAGAATAGTTTCTTTAAAAAAATGGTACCCATAATCTTTCCTTATTCATTACCTGTTTTTATAAAGTAAAATTTTCTCACAGGATGAGAAATATGCACTGCAGAAATAAGATTTCTGTTATTCTTACACTGCATAACAGGCAAGTAGAAACAATTCAGTTGATAAAAATGCTAGTAGAGGGCTGCTTTTCTTTCTGTCTCTGTATACACAGTGCCCAGTTTGGAGTGCAGCTTAGTTCCTGGGACTCGGCTAGGAACAGAAATGTAACATATGGAGCTGTTTGTAGAATTAGCATTGAAATTTAGTCAAGCAGCTTCTATAATTTTAAATCCGTCCTGACCCAGCAGAGTTATTCCCTTTCTATAATTAAGTCTATCGTCACTGTAACAGGAGCCCTATCTGAGGCTGGAGAAATGTTACTTTAGGAAAAATGAAAATGATAAAAAATGCCTCATCAAAACCAGAAAATGTTCAAAGATATTAACTTTTCCAAAAGAAACAGTAAATAAGCCATCTAAGCTGTCAAAATAATGCTCTTCCCTATTTTCATATTATTGTGTTTATACAAAGACCATCTTGTAAGCAAAAAAATATATTCCATAAGTTTCATTTAACATTGCACCTGAAATAATTTCTACCCTTTGCAACAAAAGCAGGCTTTTTACTTCAGCTGCACATAATGCATCTCTGGGATTCTCAGGCTGCCAGGTGTTTTATATAACATGCTTATATAAAAAAAAAAAAAAGAAAAAGAAAAAAT